>APFE030371752.1:0-103600 GCA_000404065.3 Pinus taeda | reverse complement strand
AGTAGTCAATTGAAGAAAAGAAAGGAACAAGGTGAAAGATTACAAGATGAGGTAGTTTCAAGAAAAAATGAGCTAGAAAAGCGCAAACCTGGCTCAAAGGAAACCATATGAGATAATAAAGCAGTATCTAAAAGGCTTGAAGTGGAACATGGCAACAACTTGATTAGAAAAGAAGCAAGAAGAAACAAGCGGGAGAACTAGTAGCCGAGGAGTGAGCCAAAGAAAGTGTCTTCTACATGAAGACCATCTACATTAGAGATGATCTTAGAAATTCCGCAAGGTTCCAAAGGAGGAATAGAAACTCCTTTGCTCCCCTAATGAATAATTTTGAATGTTATTTTGTAGTATTGTTGGACATGTTGCAGTTGATTGTAGGAGCAGTCAAATTAGGGTTGATCAACAAAAGATGCAATATAAATGTAAGCTCTCTCAAGCAAGCAATCAAGGAAGATCATTCCCTACGAGAAGATCATCAACCATCAGGGACACAAGTTCTTTCTATGGCTATTGATATTCATGCAATATTTTTGGCCATGAAGTTGTGGATTGAAAATCTTATGCAAAAAAGAGTAGGAGTGCATTGAATGTAAAGGGAAATTCATATAAGGATAATAACACAAGAAGGAATCATTCCTTTCCCCACTTTCTTGGTCACATAAGATGCTATATATGTGACAATCTTGGCCATATGGCCAGAGATTACAAGATATCCAGTACTTTAAAGAAAACCAAATAAATGGAGGATGACATTCAAAGCAAACTAAACAAGAAGACAGAAGGAGATGAACAGATTAGAAGACAATCCACCAAAGTTTGGAAAAAGAATAAAGAGCAGTAAGTGACTTCAATGAAAATTTGAAGTCAACATGCCCTTAGGGGAAACATATGGTAGCATCATGAGTTGCATAAAGAATCATTGAAGATGCAACCATAGTAGAAGCATGGTGTGTCCAAGTACCTAAAATCCAAAGACAGATCCACAGGATAAGAAGAAATGCATGAGATTGGGTTTGGGGGGAGGGGGGGGGGGGGGGGGGGGGGCGGGGACCTGCTAAAGGAAATGAAGTTTTACTTTACTCATCCTCTCTATTATTTTAGCTTGATAGCATTTGGTTCAATCATGTGGTGTGAAGCCCCTCAGGGGGAGAGCAAACCCAATAAAGCTTTGAAGACATGTCATTATGTTGGAGTCTCTATGATGAGACTTTGATGAAAAGGTTGGTCATGATCATACATACACAAGGGATATAAACAAACATATGGTGAAAATGTGAATGTCTAAAATAAAACATGTTACAATCTTGAAGGAGAGCCCTAGACATGTTATTGGAGCAAAAAAAAATGTCAATTGGTAAGTTTTGAAGGTTCTCCGGTATATAATACTAAAAAGGAAGTTGTTGTTGAGAAGGCAAACCACCATAATGGCATAACAAGGGAGTTGGAACCTTGCCTTGGCCCAAATAAAGGCAAGGACCTTGAACCTAAATTTTTGGTGATAAGAGTATTGTTGAATTTGTTTCAAATGTTAACCCTACTATAAAGTCAATTGTTTAAGCACAAATGTAGGCTAGTAGATGCATTATTAAGAGAACCTTCCAATAAGTGTACATGAAGAGCATGAACAAGTATACTTGTTCACATTATTATTGAATTTGATGGTGTATGGACACCTCTAAGTCGTATTGCAGTTGTATCAGCGCTAGATGCGCAAACACTTGATGTGAAACCCTATAACTTAGATGTCATTAAGGATGTTGAGCGTGTGATTGTTTCATCTCCTTTGAGATTGAATCCAACACTTGAAGGACAACTCCTAGTTGTGTCTATCCCAGTGTTAAAAAACAAACGAGCATACGCAGGCAATGTCTAAGCTAATTTCAAAAGCATCTGAGGATGAAATGAATGGTTTTTTAAGGACATCCACAAGACCCCACGATCTAAGGGACCACAAAACAACTTAAACCATATTCAAATTCTTTTCCATGTCAATTCTGTTGTTGTAAATCTGGAGTAGAAATTTTCTATTTTTTGAAGTCTTTCCTCTTCAAGAAGCTCACTAAGATTGTTCACCTTAGACTATTATCAAACTGATGACAAATACCTTCATATGCTCCACATTCTTTGATATAATGCCACTCTGTTTCTACCACCCCTGTGTTGCAAAAAATGCAAGTTCTTTCTTCCCACTCTTCTTTACAGGTCACCTATCTCCCGGTTTCACACCTTAGATGATGTCAAACAGAGTACAAGAAGAGCAAGGCAAAATATGTGATTGAACTTCATATTCAATAGGAATTAGATTCAATCAAGAAGGTTGGAGCTAGCATGTCCAAAGATGATACTAAGAATGTTGATATAAAATCTCTAGCGGCTCATGCATGATCTATTGAGAGCAAAAATAAAAAGGCATTAGATTTTAGTAATTAGAATGAGAAGGTTGAAATGAAAAACAAGGTAGGGAGAAATCAGTTACGAGTGAGAAGAAACAAAAACCTACACCAATATCCTGTAATGAAGTGGGAAAACAAGAAGACATGCAGGGACATAATAGAATCAAGTGTGACAAAAGTCAGTCTGTTGAAGTTATGTCAAGGGTTTTAAGAAGCTTTAGTTGTGAACAAAGGAAAGGAGAATCATTAGTCAGAAACAAAGAGAAATTAAGTGAATTGGTTCCATCTTTTAAGGAAACTAACTTGAAAGAAGATGTTGGACATTCAACTTCAATAAAGAGTGATGACATAGTCAGTGACTTAAACAGATTACATGCTAGCACATAATTGGACACCATTAAAAATGTCATAAAAGATTATGTGGAGAGGGATCGCAACTACAATGTATAACTAAAAGGCATCATGCCAATAACATATATGGAGGAAAGTGATGCAAATAATTGCACAATGTCAACATATGAGATTGAAAAAGTGCTTGGGAGGTTGTGGCCGAAAATTGTAGAAATGTTAAAGAGGCTTGGCACCAAAAATTTTAAAGATTAAAATAAGGAGGCATGTCAATTGAATAAAATTCAACATATTGGAACTAAAGATAAGGAGATAATTTGTAATAGTAGTCAAAATGATTTCATTATAGCACAATAATCAGATATGCAATATAGCTTCTCAAAAGGAACTAAAAATAAATAAGATGAAGGGAACTTCGAGAGGGTTGACATCTTGGAGGTTATAGAAGCGGAATTTGCTCAGTAGTGTTTGACAAGTAGTCTATTTCCATCATTGAAACAAACGAGGGATCTTCGTCTAACATTGGAAGAAACAATCTCTTCCCCCACGATTAATAATTTCAAGCGGATTCTATTATCAACTACCCATGTGGCATAAACCATTACTATAGCCTGTCGTTACAATGGAGTATGCGGTAGTCAGAATATACACCGTTATGTGTTAGCGGGATATGGTCATAAACATTACTTAATTACGAACCTGTGGAATGTTACAAATCTGCAGATCTGTGTACAACATTACATAGTTTGTAGTGGAACTAGAATACAGTCACATCGTTACTTAGTTTGGAAGTAGGAGTGTCACATAGTCTAGAATTATGACACAATGCATAGAGGTGGACCTAACGATTGACAACGAACGATACATTATGCAGGATATGTAGGACCGGAGGACCTCAGTATACATTAACAGCATATGGTGAACCCTACCTTCAGAGAATCCTGAGAAGTTGTAAAGAATATACATGCCTTTTGTGTTAGTTTCACAACGAATTAGTAATTTTAGGTAAATGTAACTAGATAGTTTTATACCGATATATTAGTTATATAACGACGGTTCATGATATAAAATAATCACAATGCCCATGAAATGTAATGTGAGGAGAATCGTTGTTGAATAAAAATTCAAATCCATTCAGTTCCAATCCCTTTAGTTTCTTGTCTTGGTTTCGGTTAAGCTTTCTTGATTTTCTTTCTTGTTTATTTTTCCCTTCATTGTTTCAGTTAGCATTTCAAGAAGTGGTATCAGAGCTCCGAGGGCGGTGAGCCTGGGCGTGAAAGAAAGTGGCTATGCGTTGAAGGCGTGAGTCCAAGACCTTTTTTTTTCTTTGTTGTGTGAAGACCAACGAGGCGTGAAAGGTTGTTTGTATCAGCGCGTGAGGCTAAGACTTGCAAGTTGTGCGTGAGTCCAAAACCTGACCGGCGTGAGTTGAATTGTTGCGTGTATCAGCGTGAGGGTGTATCAGCGTTGCTGTGTATTAAAGAAATTGCCTGTCTGTATCAACGCGTGAGGCTGAGACCTGCAAGCTGTGCGTGAGTCCAAAACCTAACCGGCATGAGTTGAATTGTTGCGTGTATCAGCGTGAGGGTGTATTAGCGTTGCTGTGTATTCAAGGAACTGCGTGAGTTTTTTTTTTTCAGCATGAAAGTGAAAAAAACTATGCCTTGAAGAAAAGGCGTGGAGCAGTTGAGGAGTTGTCCATGCGTTGAACCTCTAGGCGTTGAAGAAAAGTCGTTGTCCCTTGAAGATAAGGCATGGAGCAGTTGAGGAGTTGTCCATGCGTGAACCTGCCTGCGTGAAGACCAGGGCCAGTTTTTTTTTTTATCAAAAGCTACATGAGAGCCTGCGTGAGGCCAGTTATCTGCCTACGTGAAGACCCGAACGCCACTTCCCTCTGCGTGTTGGAGCAGAGATAGCCAGAATAGTGGTGTTGTTACATACCAGAGATTGAGGAATTATGCGCTAGTCAAAGCTGCGTGAAAGACCGGGTATCATTTGTTTTCTTTCAGCGATTGTTAAATAAATTCTGGGTTGTTAAAGGGTTTTTTCCTAAAAAATATTCAGCAAATTTTTTGTAAGGTTTTAAGTCAAATTGTGGAAATTTTTTCAAGAAAATTGAAGTAGGGAGAGTTAAAACTTGGAAATCCTTTGTTGGCATTGGAAAAGAAAATTTGTTGGAAGGAGACAATTGAAATATTTAAAAACAAAAAACCTAGACTGAAGATTGAAAATCTTAGAAAATGGCCAAGATGTCGAATGCAAAATTTGAGGTGGAGAAATTCACCAGAAAGAGCAATTTTTCTCTTTGGAAACTGAAGGTTAGGGATCTACTTGTGCAACAAAGGTTGCACAAGGCATTGGATGGGGCAACTAAGAAACCTGCAACCATGACTACTTCAGACTGGGAGGACTTAGATGCCCGAGCTCTCAGTACAATCCAGTTATGCCTAGCGGATGAAGTTCTCTTCAACATTGTTGAATAGACTACGGCGTCAAGATTGTGGGAAAAACTTTAAAAACTCTATATGACAAAGTCATTAACCAACAGAATTTATCTAAAAAGACAGTTATACAATCTTCGAATGAAAGAAGGTTCAAACATTGCAGAACATTTGAATGTTTTTAACACACTAATATGTCAATTAACAGATATGGAAGTTAAAATACAGGAAGAAGATAAAGCAATAACTTTGTTGTGTTCTCTGCCTGAATCATGGGATCACTTCGTAACTTCAATCAGCTTGAGCACTGCTGATTCCTTGAATTTTGAATCAGTCGTGGGAGCTCTCTTGTCTGAAGAATTATGAAGGAAATCCAGCACTGAAACAGCTGCATCAGAAGCCATGGTAGCTAGAGGACGCTCAAAGGAAAGAGGAGAAAAACCAAGGGGGACTTCCAGATCGAAATCAAAGGGAAAGAAGTGTAAGGCAAAATGTTGGAACTGCAACAAAGTTGGACACTTAAAGAAGGACTGTTGGAAACGAAAGGAATCCGAAAACCTGAAGAACGAAGCGAATCAAGTCGATTCAGGTATGATAGACGAAGTTTTATCTGTTGAAGAATTGTGTATGATAGATGAAACTTCACCTGAATGTAATATCTCTCAGGGTTTAGATAGCTGGCTGTTAGACTCTGGTGCTTCGCATCACATGTGCCCACATAGAAATTGGTTTACCTCGTATGAAAATGTAAACAGTAGTTCTGTGTTTATGGATAACAATATGTCATGTCAGACTATCGGGATGGGAGATATCAGGATTAAGATGTATGATAACACAGTTAGAACATTAACTAGTGTTAGACATGTACCTGATTTAAAGAAAAAATTGATTTCTTTGGGAGTTTTGGATTCAGATGGTTATAAGTTTACAAGTCAGGATGGCGTCTTGAAAGTCTTTAAAGGAGCACTTGTGGTTATGAAGGCAGAAAAGGTCGGAAATCTTTACAGGTTAAAAGGAAGTACTCAGATCAGTGAAGCAGTGGTTGCGTCAAAAAAGGAAGAAGCAGGTACTCGTCTATGGCATCAGCGATTGGGTCATATGAGCGAGAAAGGTCTTCAGATATTGATGAAACGTAAATCTCTTCCCATTCTGAAATCCTTGAATTTAGATTTCTGTAAACATTGTGTGTATGGTAAACAGTGCAAACAGAGATTTAAAGTTGGAAATCATAATAGTAAAGATGTTTTAGACTATATTCATTCTGATCTGTGAGGGCCTTCCCCTGTTATGTGATATGGAGATGCACTGTATTTTTTAACGTTTATTGATTATTACTCCCGAAAAGTTTGGGTTTATATGTTAAAAAGGAAAGCTGATGTATTAAATGTCTTTAAACAATTTAAAGTAATGGTAGAGAAAAGAACAGGCAAATCTATTAAATGCTTAAGAACTGACAATGGTGGTGAGTTCACTTCAGGTGAATTTGAACAATATTGTAAGGATGAGGGAATTGTTAGACACAAAACTGTTGTTTATACTCCTCAGCAAAATGGTGTTGCTGAAAGTATGAATCGGACTCTTATGGAAAGAGCCAGAAGCATGATCAGCAATGCTAACTTGCAAAAGGAGTTGTGGGCGGAAGCAGTATCTACTACTTGTTATTTAGTTAATAGATCACCTTCAGTAGAAATTTATTGTAAAATTCCTGAAGAAGTTTGGGCAGGTAAGTCTTGTGACTATTCACATTTAAGGATATTTGGTTGTGATGCTTATTCTCCCATTCCGAAAAATCAGCGTTCAAAATAAGATCCAAAGTCGAAATGTTATGTCTTTGTTGGGTATGACTATGCAGTGAAAGGATATAGGTTGTGGGATCCTACATTGCGGAAAATAGTCATTAGTAGAGATGTAACATTTGATGAATCCTCTCTTTTAAAATCAATTGTTGAAAGAATTGAACAGGAACAGGGATTGCCAAATCAACGAGTTCAGTTGGAGGCTAGACTTTTCGGCGATAGTCGAAAGGAAGGAGAAACCTCTGGAGGAAAAGGTGTTGAAGACACAAAGGAATTCGTTGAAGCTTCTGAACCAGTGCAAGTTTCTGAACCAATTCAGCAACCAGCTGCTCTAAGAAGGTCTACAAGGGAAAGGAAAATTCCAAAAAGGTATGAAGATTCAGCTTCATCTTTTGCTTTGATTACTGAAGATGGGGAACCTTCTTGTTATCAGGAAGCAGTAGATGATACAAATAGTGAAAAATAGAAAACGAATATGGAAGAAGAAATGGACTCCTTAGCCAAGAACAATACATGTGATCTTGTAGAGCTTCCTGAAGGGAGAAGTGTTGTTGGATGCAAATGGGTCTTCAAGCTGAAACAGAAAGTTGATGGAAGTATCGAAAGGTATAAGGCGAGACTGGTAGCAAAAGGGTATTCTCAGGTTGAAGGTATAGACTTTCATGAGATTTTTTCTCCAGTTGTAAAACTCGTTTCTATTCGTACTGTGTTGGCACTAACTGTGTTGCTTAATCTTGAGTTAGAACAGTTAGATGTTAAAACAACTTTTCTACATGGTAATTTGGACGAAGAGATATATATGGAACAACCAGAAGGTTTTGTACGAGGTCGCAGCAGTAGATTAGTTTGCAAGCTCAGGAAATCATTGTATGGTCTCAGGCAATCTCCCAGACAATGGTACAAGAAGTTTGATTCCTTCATGGTGAGCCAAAACTTTGTAAGAAGTGAGTATGATCATTGTGTATACTTCAAAAGTTTCAATGGCATATTCATTATCTTAGCTTTGTATGTTGACGATATGCTTATTGCAAATAAAAGAATGGAAGAGATCAATATATTAAAGGCTCAACTCTCTAGGACGTTTGATATGAAGGATCTTGGAGCAGCAAAACATATCTTGGGCATGGAGATACACAAAGACAGGAAAAATGGTAAGCTTTGGTTATCACAGCAGAAGTATGTGGAGAAAATACTTGAAAAGTTCTCTATGAACAATGTGAAACCCGTTAATATTCCACTAGCTTCCTATTTTAAGCTTTCTTCGGTTTTAAGTCCTAGAGCTGATGAAGAAAAGTTGTATATGTCTCATGTACCATATGGAAATGTGGTAGGCAACTTAATGTATGCGATGGTATCTACAAGACCTGACATTTCACATGCAGTTGGAGTTGTCAGCAGGTTCATGGCAAATCCAAGTAAAGAACATTAGCAAGCAGTGAAATGGGTGCTTCGATATCTAAGAGGCACAAGTGACCATTGCATCGTCTTTAATGGTAGTGAAGGATCAGTCTGCAGATATGTAGATGCTGACTATGCAAGTGATTTGGAAAAATAAAGATCTACTACAAGTTATGTCTTTACTCTTGCAGGTGGAGCAATTAGTTGGATGTCAAAGCTTCAAGAAACAGTTGCATTGTCCACTACTGAAGCCGAATATATAGCTGCCTCAGATGCCAGTAAAGAAGCAATCTGGTTAAAGGGTCTGCTAGATGAAATTGGAAGAAAGCAGGAGAAAGTGAATGTACTTTATGACAATCAAAGTGCTATTCACTTGGCTACAAATCCTGCCTATCACAGCAGAACCAAGCACATTGATGTAAGGTATCATTTTCTGAGACATGTAATCGATGGCAGAAAAGTAGCTCTTCAAAAGGTCCATACACGAGAGAATTGTGCAGACATATTCACAAAGCCAGTAACAATAGAGAAGCTGCGGTGGTGTTTAGCTTCTCTTGGCTTGCAGAAAAGATGATGAATGGGCATGGGCAAGGGATTAGGAAAATTATTTTCAAGGTGGAGTTTGTTAGTTTGACAACGAATTAATAATTTTAGGTAAATGTAACTAGACAGTTTTATACCAATATCTTAGTTATATAACAACGGTTCATGATATAAAATAATCACAATGCCCATGAAATGTAATGTGAGGAGAATCGTTGTTGAATAAAAATTCAAATCCATTCAGTTCCAATCCCTTTAGTTTCTTGTCTTGGTTTCGGTTAAGCTTTCTTGATTTTCTTTCTTGTTTATTTTTCCCTTCATTATTTCAGTTAGCATTTCAAGATTTTGTGTATGCAAAAACCAGAGCAACGCAATTACGAGTTAGAAAAGTTGAAAAATATGGTTGTGAATGCAATTGCAAAATACAAATATAGATGCTAGAGCAGTTACAAGCTTGAAGACCTGCGTTAGGTAATTTGAAGACTTGATAACAGACCAGTTATGACACTACGACAAAATAGAGGAACCTCGGACTTAAGGGCAGAGCAGAAGAGAAACCACATTGATGTCAAAGGGGAGGTAATAAACCAAATCAGTGTTGTCATAAAATCCAAAGGGGGAGAATGTTAGTAGTATTCACATTGATGTCAACACTAGGATAGAGGAGCTAAGTTGCGGCTATGGTAGTATTGTTGTACCATTATTTCTTTCCTTCTGAAGTTTTGTCATGTTGCACTAGTCATCTTGCGTATGTCTATTGACTCCACGACAACCTTCCTCTTCTGAATGAATATCTTTAAAAGGGAGAAGGCTTTCTACATGTGTCCAAGAATTCTCATAGGTTTTAATTGTCACAAGATCAATTCTACATTCTTTGTCATTATACAGATCATGAGTGTCATAAGTAGGAAGGTTTCAAAGTGAAAGGTATTGAAGATCCCGTAGATCAACCTTTTGATATGAATATTATTTAAAAGACAACTGTACCAAATCATAAACTTGACATAGAGAAACCCTAATTCTACTTCAACAGTGCCCAATCTCTATATTATGACTTGTTTAAAAATCTAAATTCTCCTTTTGTTGTTGGGGGGTGTGACTATACCTAAAACTAACATCTAAGAAATGTATACATATGTGAGATGTATCACAACCTTCAAGTATCTAAGGTGATAGTAATATTGTTAAGAGTGTGTTGGTCACTATCCTAGCATCAGTTCTATTGTAAATAGAGAAAGGTGTATTAAGACAAAAACTATGGAAGATGGTCCAATTCTACTCTATCATGATTCTAAAAATACTCATCAGCAAAGAATTTCTTACCCATGGTTGATGTTGTTTGAAAAGGTCAAAACTAATCCAGTATTTATTCGTTATTCTACAGGAATATCAGACTTTAGGTCGTTGTTTTTTTGTGGTTCACGTACTCATGGAGCAGGGCATGGTTATTTGAGAATGTTGCATGGATACTTAGAGTTCTTTTCAGAACCCAAGTTAGAAAAGATATATTTGAAGCTCAAAGAGGAGATTGATGAATTGATTCAAAAGAAACTTCATAATCATAGTACGGATATTTATAAGGATGATCATCATCTATTACTAGTAGTTCATGAGCTCTTGGCTGCTAATCAATGTAATGGTAAGTTTATTTTTTATCATAAAGTCAAGATGCCCAAGGTTTCCATTGGGAGTTTTAGCAAAACTGAGGAAAATCCCAAGGGGCTACTACAAGCACTAGTCTCGAGGTTAGGATATGGTCAACCTAAATATAATTCAGAAAAACAGAGGCTATGACTGATGATATTGAGGTTGTTTCAAACAACTTTACCACTGGGATATCATATATCATTGTTGTCTTTCAAGAAGGCATAAGAAGTGTTTCACAAGATCTATTATTGGAGGAGCTACTTGCTCGAAGTTGCGCATTATACATAAGCTCACTGAAAAAATTGAAATGAGAAGTTGTGTTGGGCTCAACAAGTGTGGATGATCTTCAACAGTTCATTATGAAATTGAAGTTTGTTGGTAACATTTACGATCTTTCTTTAGATAGCCTTCATATTTGATCTAACAAGAATATATGAAGGAATTAGTAAGGAATACTTTGTACTTTGTTATCACCATGTTATTGGGAGATCTTAAATAACAACCTATGTTCTTGTAACCAGATTGAGTTCTTGTATATTAATGAGTAATTCACTACTTCAAATATCCATTAGAAGATTGATTTACTTAAGTTTAATTTGTTCCATGTTGAAGAGTATCCTTTTATATTTTCAAACATGTACATAATTTTAGATACAATTCAGAGGGGGAAGAAGTCCAATTTTGGACAGAAGTTCAGATAACTAGAGTAACTATGCACAAGAGTTTGTTGATGAAATTGTAGTAGTTATGACCAATGTGCGTTTTGACAAAGGGGGTGCATTGTACCAAGTGCTTTGGAAAATAATTAAGGCCATATAGTGCATCCATGAGTATATTTTTCTCAAACTTCTCAGGTTAGACACCAGATTGCCAATGGTTTTTGGATCCAAACTTGTTCCCACATCAACAAACAGTGTGTAAGTTCAAGGAGAATTCAACTCGCTCTGGACATTTCCTCGCAGCAAGGGAGCACACTAATCAACCATTATGCTGTGGGTTGATGAGTCTAGGGGCATTACAATTGGTTGGAGTCAATACAAATAATTCATTTTGATTGCCACGTACCTCTCCAAGCAAAAGTTGCGAACTAACTAATATAACTAATGATCTTCGGGAGTAGATGCACATGGAAATGAGAAAAGAGATTGAGCATAATATTGTAGAGATGAAAACTAGGAAACATCCTAAAGTAAAAGGAGCATGCTTTCTTTCTCTGGATTCTCTAAATGACAATATCATTAACATGCAATGACAATATCATTAACATGCAATTTGAATAGAGTAGTCATAAATTTTATGTCTTGTGTTTTAAGTTCCCTCCTATTTATGAGGATTATGATCATTTCTTCGTCTTATTTATGATGATTGTGATCATTTATCCATGGCATGGTTTATGTACTCATTAGAGTTAGCTCGAAATCCATTTGTTTTGTTTTGATTTTCAAAGTTTGGAAGAATGTGAATTGAATGAGTGGACTACAAATAGAAATCAATGGAATATAGAGAGACAATTTTTTCAATTTCAAATCCCTAAGTTAGAATGCGAAGAGAAAATGAGTTATATAAAGATGGATATTTGGAATGCAAGAATAGCTAGTTGATTGAAGTGTGTGAGACCTAGTTCATGAATTGTCTTGCAAAGAGAGGAAAAGGAATAGGAGCAAAGAAGATAAACAATTGTAAAGGGGAAGAGACAATACAAAACAGAGTCCAAGAGAAGGAAGAATTCAAATTTAAAAACCAAGTAAGCCATCAAAATAAAACCTTCATGTATCATGGAACTGGTGTCTCTGTTCAAGTAGTAGCCTGCAAAAAGAACAGGTTCGAACTTGTAAGAAGTGGGAGTGGTGCCTCCAATAAGTTGTAGCTTTCAAAATAAAAGAGGGGTTGAAGCCTCTTGTACGTGCGTGCCTATTAAAGTTAATGTAAAACGGGAGTGGATGATTGCATTCACATCATAACAACAAAATTTGTGGCTTTCTCCCTTTATGAATTTCCACTTATATATGATGTCTACATGTATTGCTTTTATGTGTTGATTCTTTTGTTGTGGTTCATATGATGTATTATGGCTTATCTAATTGTTCAAATAACTATCAGAAATAAAATTAAAAATTGAGATTAATGACCATAAATACACTATACTAATTCACCTCTCAAAACTTCTAAAAGAAATTCAAATAAGGTCGCATAGCTAGCGTGCCTGCTGCTCAATTTAATTATTGAATTTTGAAATGTGGAAAAAAATGTATTTCACTACTTAGAAATTTACAAGGCATCAATCATGTTTATAATAATTAAAAAATAGCCAACAATAACAAGAAGATAAATGTGTGAGTGGATAAGATTACTACTTAAACTTAAAAAATCTCAATGCTATCTTGCACTGGAATTTTGCCAACTAAAAATGCAAACAAAAGAATATATGTATTGCCTCTCATCAAATTATATTTTTATACAATATTACAATTGCACAAATACATCTGAATATGCTAAAAATAAACATCACAAATATATTTGCATCTACTAACTTTGCGACACCAAATCCAACCTTTCTGGCCTTGCATGAAGGCATGACCATATTGCCTTCATTCATCAATCTATAATAGTGGTGAACCATTCTAATGCTAAATCATGAATTTCCATACTTGTGATTGGTTGGAAATAATTAAATTTACATACTATGAAAAAATAAAAATAAAAATAAAACCAATTTGTAATGTTAAACCATGGAAAAGTTGTAAATTTTTTTTGGTCAAATGGACTCATCTACATTAAATAATTTGCTTAGAAATGTTATCCATAAATGGAAAAACATCCATTGAATTTCTCAACAAGATTTTCTTTTAAAAAATAATAAATAAATAAATCATATAACACCATATTAATATAAATAAATAATAAATAATAAATAAATAAATCATATAACACCATATTAATATAAATAAGATGTTATAAATAATTTAAAATAAAATGATAATATATAAGCTGTAAAGGAGTTATTTTTAAAAGTGTAAATGAGATGCTTATATATATACAAAATTACTAAAAGTTTTATTTTTGTTATTTATTTTATTTTTTTAAATTGTTGCTTATATTAAGAATAAATATTTAAATTTTAATATTATTTATTTAGATGTAATTATTATTTATTATTAATAAATTTAATACTTTTGTTTTCATCATTTAATTACATTTAATTAATTACACTATATAATTTATAAAATAGGAATAAAAAATATTTTTATGAAAATCATTTTTTTTTTAGACAAAGTTCGGTTGCTATATTATAAACTGAAAAAAGGAGATAGTTCTCCATACAAATAGTATTTTCTGAGTGATTTGGATCAAATGAATTACAAAATGGGACTCTTCCTTGATCCTTGTTCTAGCAGTTCTGCTTCTAAAACTTCCTAAGCTGTTGTAGATCCTAATAAACTGGAAAGACCAAAATTTACAACTGCAAAACATATTTAATCTATGTCTATATGACTGATCTGCTTGGCCGTGGACTCTTCTGGGTTTGGGTCTGGTTCCACCTGCTTTGCACTAGAGAAGCTGGGAGCTTCCTTGTTCTTTTTGTCCATCATGTACTGTAAAATTTGGATCGATTCTTCTGCGTGGCTACAGCGGTTTGCCAGATTTCTGAACTGTTCATAGAGTGATGATGCTCTGTGCAAGAAGAGATTGATCTTTGTCCTGTATTTCTCATTCAGAATCTGATATTGGTCTTCCATTCTCGTCTCTAGGCTCCTGACTTGATCCTGCATAATACTCTGCTGCGACCTTAGCTCATCGAATTCCGCCTGAAAATCCGCACAATGGAGGCAGTCTCCTGATCACGCCATTGGCTCAAATAATTCCTTTAACTCGCTGCTTCGTCTTTCGCTGCTCCAGGCACAGAAATAGCAAGAATCGATCAGGCAATCTTGCTTAATGTGATGAAGGGTTCTCTTCTTCACTGAACTAAAAGAGCTTATCTGAGCACTTCGGGATAATCTCTCAAATAACTCCTTAGACTCACTATTTCGCCTTTCGCTGTTCTAAACACAGCATTGCCAAGAATCACTCAAGCAGTCTTGCTGGGTGTGATGGAGGGCTCTCTTCTTCACTGTATTAATAGAATTTGTTTGGGCTCTTCGGGAGTGTAATCCGCTATAAGTCACGAGATTATGCTTGCGCCCAATATCCAGTTGCAGATCCCGCAGGGTATGGGCGATCACTATGAAGGGACATCTCCTACCAGCGACTTGATGCTTTCGCATGCTTCAAATCACCTTTCCGATTGCATTTCTGAACAAAATCCTTTCTAGTCGTCCTACTCTGTTATTGGCATGGATTACCTGGTCTTTCCCTCTGGTTCTGCATGATGACGGTCGATTATTGTTGACTGGAATTGCAGTGGTCATGGAAGAGGTTGCACTGACATGCTTGAGTTACAGCACAGAACCCCAATAGAGCGCTCACAAGCTTTGTTGGCGAGTTTATCCGCCTCCTTGTTTAGGCCACGTAGGATGTGGTGGAAGCTTACCTCTTCCATTGTCGCATGCAAGATTTGATTTCTCTGATTTATTTGCTGAAGTAGGATATTCGGAGAGCTTTGACGATATACCATAAGGCGGATGATTATGGATGAATCCCCAAATACGTTTGCCTTCGTGATCCCAAGTTTGGTTAATTGAGTGAGCCCCTGAAATAGAGCCAATCCTTCTGCTCTGTTATTAGAATTTTCCCCTAGCCCCCATTCGAAGCTAAGGATACATTCCCCGTTTGCGTTGCAAATGAGACCCCCTGCACCCACCAGCCCCGGATTTGATTTAGCTGCACCATCAAAAAATAAACAGAACCTATTACAATTGCTCAACCATTTAGTGAATTCCTCCTCCTTTAGCCTCAGTTTCCAGCCCCTGTTTTCTTCACTTGCCTTTTTCCCCTGCCTGCTAGTTTCTTGTGCTCTAGGTATATTCTTCAAGGCGTAGCTGAGGAAATTCCTCTCTTCTACACTGTAGTTTGTTACATCTATCCTGCCTCTGGTGTTATTTGTAATTGCTTCAATAGCCAGCATTTTAGCTTTATGACAAATTTTTCTAATGCAGATTCCCTTCTCCTGGAAGACCTTGCCATTTCTTGCTAACCAAATGCGCCAAAGGAGAGTGTATGGTATAGTGTTCCATACTCTTTGCGCCAATTGGCTTCTTTTTTCCTTCCATGGACAATTCTTCCTCCAGTTATGGATCGTTTCTCCTATGGTGCTCTGAGATTCCCAGGTTAACTCTCCAATTGAGGCCATCCTCTTCCAGCATTCTTCTGCCACCGGGCATTCTAAAAATAAGTGTTGCATAGTTTCCTCTGACCTGCAGCAGCTTGTACACCTGGATGGGCCCAGGATGCCTCTCTTTCTTAGATTCTCCACTGTCAGTGTTTTCCCTCTCAGGAGCAGCCAAAGAAAAAATTTGACTTTGGGTGGGGCTTCTGCCTTCCACACTAATTTCCATTGATTCCAAGTTTCCGTTTGGAAGGTGCTGTCACAGAGATATTGGTGCCCAGCTTTAACTATATAATGGGTGCCTGTTGGATCCCATCGATACCCATTCATACTGCCTTCTTTAACCGGATCTTTGCTGTGGAGAAGCTTCTTTAGAGCATTGAGGCTGTCTTCTAGCATATTGGGAGGGTCCGGAAGATGCCATCCTATCCATGCACGTGTGTGGGTGTCCCATTTTGCTATTTGAGAAAGATGGTAAAGGCCTTTATTGTTGAGCCAAGTAACAATCGGGATTACCTCTGCATTGGATCCCAAAGGTTGCTGCCCTAGGATTTTGTCCTTGGAGAAGTTGATGCTGCTTCCCCCTCCTGGGACCTTAGAGATATTTTGTCGCATAAAGGGCACTGCCTTCTTACATAGTTGCCAAATTTTTTTGCATTCCCTGTTTGGTATATTAGAGTCTAGGAGCTGCTTCCTTGTGCAATTTAAGTATTTTAACTCCAGTACTTTCTTCCACCACGTTATTGGACCAGTGATCAGTCTCCACACTATTTTTGCTCCTAGAGCCAAGTTAAGAAATTTTGGGGACCTGATGCCCAAGCCACCTTTTTCCTGTACCTGGATTATTCTCTTCCAACCCACTAGATTGAATTTGTTTTTGGCTGTCTTCCCTCCTTGCCAGAGGAAGTGTCTAAGAATTTTTTCCATTTTCTGATGGAAGAGAACGGGAGCATGATATAAGGAAAAGCGATATAAAGGAAGAGATGTGATACCTGATTTTAGAAGGATTAGCCGTCCTACTGGATTCAGCCATATTGTGCCCCATTGTTGCACTTTCCTCTCTATTTTGTCCAATATCTTGTTCCAAGTATCAGCTTTTAGAGGTCCCAGACTAACTGGCATTCCTAAATAGGAAAAATGATTCCAAGTTAGTTTGCTGGGAACTCCAAAAATGCTTGCAATGTTGTGAATGATGTGATTTGATGTGTTCCATCCATAGATGCAACTCTTTGCCTGGTTGATTTTCCCTCCTGAATAATCCATGAATTGGTCCAAAAGCTTTTTAAATCTCCTTGCTATTGTTGTCGATGCTCCTCCTATCAGCAGAGTGTCGTCCGCAAACTGTGAGTGATTAATGTTCTTTGCTCCTTGTTCGATCTTGATGCCTGTTATAAGTCCAACTCTTCGGTTGTAGTCCAATACTTGACTGAATGATTCAGCCATGAGGATAAACAGATAGGGCGAAAGCGGACATCCTTGTCTGAGACCACACGAAGGTTGAAAGGCTGAACATGGTCTCCCATTTATCAAGGGAGATATCCAAGGGCCCGTTATGCATGCAGCAATCATTGTAGCGAAAGAGGGATCGAATCCCATTTTATGGAGGATAGCAAACAGATAAGAATGCCTTACTCTATCAAAGGCATTTGCAAGGTCCAGCTTTAGAACAAATCCTTTTTCCTTCCTGGTTAAGCTCGAATGGATGGCCTCTTGTATAAGAAGAATAGAGTCTGATATATGCCTGTTTGGGAGGAATCCTCCTTGATTTTCAGAAATCACAGAAGGGAGGATGGGTTTAAGCCGGGTTGCTAAGATTTTTGAGATTATTTTGTAAGCTGAGTTACATAAAGAAATAGGTCGGAACCTCGAAAAGGAGGAAGGGCGATTTTCTTTCGGAATCAGGGCTAGGTAAGTGGAATTAGTATATCCTCCCATTTTACCTTTTTTCATTACTCAACGAATCATCTTTAGAAGATCTTTCTTTATCATTGTCCAATATTCCCGATAGAAGCTAGTAGGGAATCCATCCGGTCCTGGAGCCTTGTCCGGGTGTAAACTCCAGATGGCTGCTTTGACTTCCTCCTCTTCCACTTCTTTCATGAGCTTGCTGTTCATCTCTTGAGTGATGCTTTTAGGCAAATGCTGTAGCATACTTGATTAATTCTCTGCGCCTTTGTCTTCAGTTAATAATTTACTAAAATGCCTTGTGGCTGCCTCTTTTATTGACTGCTGAGTGTTGTAACAGTTTCTTTCATCATCCATTATAGCGCTCACTGTGTTTCTAATCTTTCCCACTGTTGCTTGGTTATGAAAGTATGCAGTATTTTTATCTCCTTCCTGCAACCAAAGTTTCCTCGATTTCAATCTCCACTTTGTTTCTTCCTCCCTGAGAATTTGGCGCAGTTGAGTATACAGTTTGCCTTCTTGTTCCTTGTTCTGTTGGGATAATCCTTGCATTTCAATTCTTTGTTGCACCTCTTCCAGCTCTTGCTTAAGTTTCTCTTTATGCTTCTCAGGCTCTTGATAATTACTCTTTGCCCAGTTCTTTAAATCCTGCCTTACTCTTTTCAATTTTGTCTCCCAGATATGAGTCGGAGATCCCTCTACATGGCGAATCCAGGCCGCATGCACCACTTCTTTTGCCGTTGAAAATCGATTCCAAACAGCGTTGTATTTGAAGGGGATGGGCCCGAGGGGACAATGGTGTTGGAGATTTAGCGTTATCGGATAATGATCAGAGGCCGACACATTGAGGATGTTTGAGTATCCTATTGAAAAAGTGGATAGGTAGTCTATGCTAACAAGAAAACGATCCAGTCTTTCCATGATGTTGTTGGTGCCAATACGCCTGTTGCTCTAGGTATATCTACGGTTTTTGGGCCTGATATCAACTAGAGCATGGTCCTGAATTATGGCCTCCAATCGACTTCTGAAAGGATCAGAGGTGAAATTACCTCCTCTTTTTTCATTTGCGTGCAGCACCAGGTTGAAGTCGCAAGCTACAATGAGATTAGTGTTTCGATCCAATTCTATACTTGTTGTCAGGGTGTCCCAGCAGATCTCCTTTTCTCTGTATTGATTTGGAGCATACACATTGTACACGGTTACTGATTGTCCTCCTGTTCTACTTTCAAGAGTGGTTTGAATCCAGCTTTGCTGACTGTTGGTAGAGCTTCACATCCATTTGTTACTGTCCCATAAAGTTTCTATACCACCTGAAGCTCCCCTTGCCTCACTTATGCTACCACAAAAGCGCTTTTGCTGACTTATTACTCTACTCATTTCACTTTGATCTCGCTTTGTTTCCTGTATAAGCATGATTTCAGGGTTCTCGCTATTTATTAGTTCCTTAAGGGCAACTAGCTTTGAGGGGTGCCCTAATCCCCCGCTGTTCCAAGACAGCGTTTTCATCATGAGTTACCTGATGTGTGGAGAGGTGCTTGCCTCTCAAGTCCCTTACTGCTTTTTTCTTTTTCCTGGGGTCCAAGAATAAAGCTCTCGATGGGAGTTTGAGTGCCTAGAGTTCTATCTTTTTGTGCATTTTCATCCCTTTGCTGTTTAGCTGTCTTTCTTCCAGGTCCTGGTTTTTTCTGAACATCGCTTGGAGCTCCATGGTCCTTTGCAGAATTTATGGTAGTTCTCGAAGAGGGCGGATCTAGTGGGGGTTGCATGGAGGGGGAAGAAGATTGGGGAGGGGGATCAGAGGGATGCAAATCCGGGCCCGATTCAGTCTCATATAAGATCAAAAAAGGATTGGTAGATGGGGGGATTGGAGGATCAGGGATCAGAAAGGGAGGAGTTGGAGGTCGCTGGTTGGAGGTTCCTGGGACATCAGTTTCCGGAGGAGGTTTATGAGGAGCTGTTGACTTTTTCTTTTTTACAGGTTCCCATTTCCCTTCCTGCTCATCGTTATCAACATTGACAATTTTTGTACATCTATTTGCAAAGTGTCCGTATTCGTGACATACCTTGCATTTGAAGGGTATCTGTTCATAGTCTAGCTGCTGGATATGGCTCCAATCATCAACTTTCAACTTGATCGCCTCCAGAAGACCTCGGCCTAAATCGACTTCTACACAGATCCTCGCACATGCCTGCATGTTGTCTTTGGGTTCACTGCAATCTATGTATTTTCCAACTGCGTTACCTATTGCTTTGACAGAGTCATCCCCCCAACAGTGAAGAGGGATATGGGACAACCGCACCCAAACTGGAACAGCATTCGGGATGTCTAGTTCTGGATCGAAATCCGGGGTCCATTTATTGAGATAGAGGCCCCTGGAATCCATAAAGTATGGTCTGTTCCTGAATATTAGATCTTTGTCCTCCTTTGTCTCAAAATGAAATGTGTAGTATCCTCTGCCACAGAATCTAATGGATATTTTGCCCTGGGTCTTGTCCGACCAGTTTCTTTCAACCCATCTTTGCACTGTTTTAGGCGACGGCCAAAGTCCTGTGAACTGCCCAATGAGCCCTTTCTCTGCAAGAGATAGGGCTACCATGCGAGGGATTGCAGGCGGCAGTTGCACTTCCTGTATTACATCAAGCTTCTTAACAAACTTAGTTGCTACTGGTCGGGTTCGTTGCGGGGGAAGAGATCTTACCAGGTTGGAGAAGGCCCGTTGCAGATCCGGATCCCCGCAGGGAGGATCCGGAGGGTCCATACTGGCGCTGCTGCAGAAGGGTCAGGCGCGCGCCTGACCCTTCTGCAGCAGCGCTCAGGTCAGGCTCCATTAGATGTAATTATTATTTATATTAATAAATTTTAATACTTTTGGTTTCATCATTTAATAAATTTAATTAATAAAATATATAATTTATAAATAGGAATAAAAATATTTTTATGAAATCATTTATTATAGAAAAACATTATATAATATTAAGACATATAATAATATAGAAAATTAAATGGATAAATGAATATTTTATTAGAAATATAATATTTAGGCATATAGGCTTTCCTATGCATCAACTTCTTCGACAACACTTTTACCCTGATTAGATGAGACACTTTCAACCGTTGATCTGAACCAGAAAAATGAAACAACGGAAAATCAAGAAAGCACGTAAAACTTTTACTCTCCACTCTTGACATCTGTGCGCAGAGCTTCTGGGAGTGTTCGTGGAGTTTATGGCTCCCTAAGTGAAGATATTTTCATGTCGAGGAACGTGAGCGGTCTTTTGAAATTCCTACATTGGTACTGTTTTCGAAGCAAAAATCTAGTGGCCTTATCTCCACGTATCCGGTAGAAGAAAAAGTCGGGGTGCTCGTTTTGGCAAAACGCAAGATTTTCTGGACACCATGCACCCGTCAGAGTATCCATCAGCCTTGTTGTTTATATTATAAAGCACTGGTCAAGGAGATTTCCATTATAAAGTTTTGGGCAAGGAGCAGAGGGTTGATCAGTAGACTGTGTTGAATTTTGCATTTAGATGGAGATCCATTGGTAGATGTTGGTGATGTTACTGCTGGCAACTCCAACTATTGCCATCATTGACGTAGGGAGACCAAGGAAGGTCTCTACTACATTTGCTCGACCACCCAGAGACCGGGTAAATCTGTCTCCCTTCTGAGGGAATGCTAAGGAATTTTTTGAGGCTACAAAACCCATCGAGGTGCCCCACGAGAATCCATGCTCTGTCCAATTGTTAGAACACGATTCTGGGTACGTGTATAATTATCCTCCAGTTATAGGAAAGTATACGCCACCCCCAAACTGTCAGAAGAATTGGATGAAAGTGGTGATGGAGTGGAAGGCAACATGTGATGGGTTTCAGTATGACCGTATTGCAGGGGTGTGATTGAGTGAAGTGGAGATCCTGCGCACTTGTACAACAGAACCGGATGGGGAACTGATTGAATGGATCATTCAGAAGGATATTATTGAATATTCTTCATTGTTAGATAAGCCTCAAATCCTTGAAGTCTAGCTTGATAACGTAGTTGATAAGACTTATATTGGGGTTTATCATGTCAATATAACATTTAATTTTTATGGAGATTCTGGGAATAACAGGTTAGATAACACAGGGTGTAGATTTGATTCTGCCTATTTCGCTTCCTAGTTCTTATATTGGTGGATCCTGGTTTCAGATAGAAAATTTGTCTGATGTGCAGTCGAAGTCGTTGCAACTACCACCTAACACTTACAAGGCCGTTTTGGAGATTTTTGCTTCATTCCATCAACGTGATGAGTTCTGGTACAACAATCCCCCCAATGTGTATATTGAGGCAAATAATTTGACTAGACCTAGTAATGGACCTTCTAGAGAATTGGTGACCTTTATCGATGGGGTCCTTGTAGGTATTGTGTAGCCTTTTTCTGTGATTTATACAGGAGGGATTGATACACAGTTCTGGGATCCTTTGGTTGGTATTGGGACATTTGATCTGCCTAGTTATGAAATTGAGGTTACACCCTTTTTGGGGGAACTGTTGGATGGAAAAGAGCACACATTCAGTTTCGACCTGACCAATGCTCTAGATGTTTGGTTTATACATGCGAACTTGCGCCTGTGGCTTGATGGGAACTCTAGCAATGCAATCATAGGGAAATTGATTGGACACGAGGAGCCGGAGTTGGAGTTGTCTCTGGTGTCAAACTTCAAAGAGCTAGATGGATCATTTCACACATTTGGCAATAGGAGGATCTCTTCCTCTCATGGCAAGCTCATTAATAATACTTCGCAAGAGTTCACGTATGATAATTTAATGACTTTTCAAGCACTTGGAAAGCAACAGATTGTGAACCAGACAATAGCAACCAATAGTAAGGTTATTGTAGAGGCAGCCACAGGAATACAATTATCCTCTGAAGTTGATGAATTCTTCACTTTATATTTAGATTTCAATGCTCATATGGCTGTAATAAATGTTTCAAATGCACTTAATAAAAATGTATCCGTTGTTGACTCTAGTGGAGCGTTCTTCAGCTCTCTGAATAATAATCAAAATGCAGGGGAGACGATACGATCACCAGCACCCAACAGACCCAACAGACGTGCAATTATCAAAGCACTCAAGGTTGCTATTCCAGGCAAGTTAAAGCAATCAACTCAGCACTTGCTTCAGACTCAACAAAGACTTTATGTGGCAACACATCCTAGCTAGAGATAGTTAGTTTTTTCCAACTTCATGCCACATGCAAAATAGTTTCCTTTTCTTCTACTATTTTATTTATGGGCAAATGGTAATTGATTGTCATAGTTTTCTATGGCAACAGTTTTTTGTAACATTAACTTACATTTCATCCATCGTATAATATGAATTACCAATATAATTTTGCAATAATAAAAAACAAATAGAAAGCCACCAGCTCAAATTGCTCATCTGTTAGGCTTGAACCAACATCTCTTCTAGAGAAATTCAACAATTCTAATTTAATAATCTTATCTAATTTAATAATTCTATCAGCCTCTCTTTGTACCTTTTGGAACAATTACTAGTATATATGAATGTATGTTTTGAAAAACAAAATATTTAAATGAAGTTTTTTTTAATATTAATTAATTTAAGTATAAAATATATAATAGAAATAGAAATTTATAATTTATAGAAATATTTTTTTGTTCAAATTGAAATAAAAAATAATTATATAAATTTAATGATAGATTCTCATTATGTAATATATATTTTTATATATTTAATATATTAATTAAGTTTCTTTTTAATAATTTATATTAATTTATATTAATATAATATATATATGTTATGTAATGTATATGTATATGTAATATACATATATCATATAATACATATACATATACATAATACATATACATATACATATACATACATATACATATATATATATATAATATATATATATATATATATATTATATATATTATATATTATTATATTTGATATATCAATTTATATTTCTTTTATAATAATTTATTTAATAAGGACAGTGCTCTAGCTAAAGAAGCTATAAGGAAAAAAAGTAAAAGCTAAAGATAAAACGCTAGAGTTCTCAAATGGTAAATGGAGATGTAAATTTGGATGCTTTGGAAGAGAATTAGAAGAAACTGGAATTGAAATGAACCCTAGTCAACATACGTAAACAAATGATAACCAACAAATCAAGAAGATCTCATCCATAGAGCCTGATAGCCATGTGAGGGAGGCGAGTTGGCGTTTGGTACAGGTGACAAGTGGAAAGAAGCACATGGGCATTCGAGCCCAAGGACCACCATCAAATCTCAAATGTATGCCTGCAGATCAAAAGGAAAAATGAAGGTCGTATATAAAATTTATTGAAATGTAAATTTATTGAAGTAACCGAAGCATAGACCAGTCACCAAGGTGTTTCCTTTAACCATAAAAACCATTAGTGCATATAATATCCTGATATAGTAGGGGGACAGACCTGACAACAATATGTATAAAACAGTAACGTTGTATATGCTCTGGACTTGGACATGGCTTCTATCCGGTAGGATTTTAATCCTACCAACCATTTTCTGATGTGTTTTTCAACACCTCACCTTGTTTATTGGAATTTTTGTTAAATTTGCAGATAGGTTTTGGGTTTTGTCAATTAAGCCATGGGATGTTGTTGCTTTTTTTACCTGTATAACTAAAAATCGGTTTTGTCAATTAAGCCATGGGATGTTGTTGCTTTTCTGACCTGTATCAGTGCTGCAACTTCTCTGTAGAGTTATGTCATGGGTTCGATCCTTTATACTCGTTTTCATGTAGCTCCAATGTTGGTAAATCATTATGTTTTTTTGAAAAAATTGATGCTGGTATTACCAATCTATACCCTGATTAGGGCGAGTCAAGTCATCTACTTCATATCTTTGAAGTTTGATATGTGAATTTTCAAGAGTCAATGGAATGAGTGCTTAGAAATGATCAAGTTTTATCTTTTTTTTTTAGTAATGAGTTTTATTCATTCATCTTTTGTTTGGTTGGATGTTGTTCGGAGAAGCAAACCCGATTGTCCCTGGGGACTTATTTCAGTTTAGATGTAGGTTTCTGAGAGCGAGGTTTTTTGTCAAAATCACCTGGATTTTTTCCCCTACCTCTCTTCTTTATTTGGTGGGGGAGACCAGAACGATGTTGGAACCCTTGGGGATGGCTTGATGCTCTGTCTATCCCATTAAGGGTTCATTGGTGAAGTGGGATTTTGTTTTTGTAATGGAGATGAAATTGTTTTGTGTTCCTGATGTTGTTTCTTGTTGATGTGGCTTAGATTCATTTGAAATGCTGTTTTTTGCATGTATTAATAGCCTTGCAATGGATCGGGGATTTTGATACATAGCCTGAGTGTTTTTGCTTTAAACCCTTGTAAATATATATTTTCCAGATTCCTGGCAGAGTCCATAATTCTGTGTCGTAACTCTTCATGGTTTTCATGGAATCTGTATGTTGTGTAGGCTGACAATGCCACCCATTAATACCTAACCGAAGGTTTTTTTATTTAAACCCTTGTAAATCTATCTGCGCCAGATTCCTTGAAGAGTCCACTAGTTCCAATTGTAACTCTTTATGATCTTTGTGGAGTACATATGTTGTGTAGGCTTTAAGTTTAGTTCAGTTTTGAGGGTGCATGCATGGTCCGTTTTTCAAATAGCGTACATCCTTAGGCTGTCCAAGGTGCTTTTATGGGAGTTGTCTATTTCTGGATGAGAGCTTAGTTCTATAGGAGGCACCAGCAGATTTGCTTGATGTGTAGTTATCCATGGAGCTAGGGTGTACTAGGTGTTCTGAGTAGGGTTAGGGTTTGACATAGTGAAACCAAGTTCTTATTGCACGTGTTTAGAGACATTATTTTACCTTATTCTGTTATCTGAGAAAGGAAATGTAGGGTGCACCACTGTGTTGGTTAGTGAGTTTTGGTTTTGAGCTATTGTTGTGTATTAACTTCTTTCGGTATTCAATAGAAGATGGAGGTGTTTGAGAGTTAAGATATTTTACAGAAGTATGTGCTTGTAGGTAAGCTTACTTAGATCTAGGTTATTCTTTCAAAGTTGAAAACTGCTTACAGTGGCCTGCTTTCTATGATCCTTGTTGACTGCAATGAATAATTAGATCTGAAGCATATTGCTACTGTGACTTAATAAATACCATAAGACAATAATAATAAGCCCAAGACCATTGCACATTGACCATAAGAGGCTAATAAAGTCATATGGTTTTCTGTTGGTGACTTTCCAAGTTTTTTTCTAAGGTCTGGTATATGTTTTTTGGTATCTGAAATATGCTTTTCGAGATCTGGTGTACTTGTTTCAGTAAGAAGAAATCAATTTGCTAAGGTTTAATATCCATAAGAAATCACTTATCAGTCTTGGGAGCGTCATTTTGAAGCTAATGGTGAAGTATTAAGTGATTTATTTTGTGAAATATTGTTCATCTTTGCAGTGGAAAAAGAAGCCCCAAGACATAATATGAATTGACATAACAATTTCAAAAGGGGAATAAGTATCTAAGTTATCATTGTAGCATCTTTTGTGGACTGATATCATCTCTCTTAAATATTTCAGAGGTTGGTGTATTTTTTGAGCCATTGGTTTCAGGGCTAACTATTATGTTTGCATCCATTGGGTGGCAGACTTCATTGGTTTCTCTTTTTGTCTTTCTTATTTGTGCGTTGCATGTTTGCATCTCATCTCATTGCAAAACGTTACATTGACATTCTAATTTGTATTTTTCATATAACACAACATGTTCTAGCTACTCTTCGAGAATATTAACTCTTGCATAATATATCCTTCCTATACTTATCATCGTTCCAAAATTGTTGCATTGTTAAAGTAGAGAAGGAATCTTATAGAAATCAGATCTAAAATTAACATAAAGGTGACTTTTGTGCATGGCTTTTAGTTTCTAAATTAGCTACTTTCAGTTGAGGGTTGCTAACATTTACTTTTCCTTCCACACCATCGTCTTGGAGATAGGCTTGTGGATGTGAATGAACTTAGTAAGCATGTCAATTAATGATTTTGAGATTGTGTGGATGTGCATGATTGCTTCAATTTTCCTCATCATTTGAAAAAATTGATAGATCCCAAGCAGTACAGTAGGTATTTGTCCTCTTTAATCTGTCTTTTGTCGGGGCAGAGGTCAAATTATGGTAAGGGACCTAGCAGGATATGAGACATGGAACCTAACTGGATGGTTTCTTCTTGTTGATGATTACTTCCTCATCATCTAAAAGAACTGCTAGATCCGAAGCATTTCAGGCATCGTCACCCCTAGCTTCCTTTTCAGTTTCCCTTCATGTTGTTGCAATGGACCATGCCACTAAACTGGTGTATGAAGGATCACATCGACATATCCTCCCTCTCATTCTCTTAGCTCTAGATGTTGTAGGTAAGCTTACTTAGATCTAGGTTATTCTTTCAAAGTTGAAAAACTGCTTACAGTGGCCTGCTTTCTATGATCCTTGTTGACTGCAATGAATAATTAGATCTAAAACATATTGTTACTGTGACTTAATAAATACCATAAGACAATAATAATAAGCCCAATAACATTGCAAATTGACCATAAGAGGCTAATAAAGTCATATGTTTTTCTGTTGGTGACTTTCCAAGTTTTTTTCTAAGGTCTGGTATATGTTTTCTGATATCTGAAATATGTTTTTCGAGATCTGGTGTACTTGTTTCAGTAAGAAGAAATCAATTTACTAAGGTTTAATATCCATAAGAAATCACTTATCAGTCTTGGGAGCATCATTTTGAAGCTAATGGTGAAGTATTAACTAATTTATTTTGTGAAATATTGTTCATCTTTGCAGTGGAAAAAGAAGCCCCAAGACATAATATGAATTGACATAACAATTTCAAAAGGGGAATAAGTATCTAAGTTAACATTGTAGCATCTTTTGTGGACTGATATCATATCTCTTAAATATTTCAGAGGTTGGTGTATTTTTTGAGCCATTGGTTTCAGGTCTAATTATTATGTTTGCATCCATTGGGTGGCAGACTTCATTGGTTTCTCTTTTTGTCTTTCTAGGTACTAGCATTTCTTCCACTGTAATAAATAGTCTTTCAATGTTAATAATCAATTTTTTATAAACATTTGTGCTTAGCTCGCAAATAAAACTGCTTTACAACCAACCAAGCTGTTGTTGGCTTTTCAATGTAGTGAATGCATAGAACCATAATGTTGTTAGCGTTTGAAAGCAAAAAAACAACCTAGGATGTAAGCCAGAATGTTTCTGTGACAAGAAAAAGACACAATCCATCCAAAATCCACATCATAATGTGGTTACAACCAAAAACATATGACACCCCTATTCTTTATGGCCCTGAGAATCTTGACTACCAAAACTCCCCGAGTTACCTTCTTGAGCCAGGCAGGTTGGCCTACCTGTCAAGGGTTGATTAGAAAATGGTTGATTGTTGCAATATGATTGACTCCAATTTGCAGCTTCCAACCATGGAGGTATTGAGTACCCATACCTCACATTTGCACTACTAACCCCTGCATTAAGTGGAGGTGTGTAATGAGCATACATAGAATTGGAACCAACTCTGGTAGGAATAAGGCAAGTGAGTAAACCCTCAGTTTGATAGTGACGCACTTGAATGTTTATGAGATCTTGGAATAATGGTGTATTATCTGCAATGGAGTCCAAATAGTTTGAAATAATCCTGGTTTCATCAGCTATTCTTGTATCATTGTCAACCATATTGATCATCCCTTGTTCCTTTTCAAGCATTTGTTGTGCCTTTCGTTTTTCCTTTTCTTGTCTTTCCATTTGCTTTTGTTGGTCCTTAACTTGCCTTGCTTTATCTCTTTCAATCCTTTCATCTGCTCGACGTTGTGCTGCAACAATCCTTGCTGCCTTCTTCTCCTTGACTGATCCTCTTTCTGTTTAATTCTTTTGCATTTCAAAATTTCTTTTTTTCAGACTCAACTAACAGGTTTATATAGTCCTCTGAGGTGAGTAACTGTGAGCTTCGGCCCAGACGCAAGCTACCCGGTGCACCTTGCTTTTTTTTCATTGATACTCTCTGTACTGGTAGCTTTAGGAACCGTCCAAGTGTCTTCTCCACCCCTCCCACCTGCATGTCATTGCTTGGTACTTCCCTTTCAGTATCTGTTGGAACTGATTGAACTATATCATTATCTTCATTTGATGCCTCATTATGTCCTTCATCTTCTTCCATTGATCTATTGTCCACAAAAAATGAACAATTTCCCTGTTCAATTCTGCTGGTTGTGAGGGCATGTTCATGCTTTCTTCATTGGTTGTTGAGACACTATGTGCATTCATATTGATCATTGCTTCTGCTAGCCATGAGGGTGGGGTTACTTGGCTTGGCAATGTCAATTGATCATTGTCAACTGCATGTTCAACAATATCATTAACAATATCAGCAACAGGAATTTCATGTTCTTGAGTTGGTGGAATGATCTCCATGTCACTGCGAATTTTTTCATTGTTATATTGTGTTTCACATACAGTTTCATCATCTTTAGCATATAAGTGTCCTTGAGACAGGGAAATCATATTACCAACTGCAACAACATCCTCTTGGTCATCTACTTCTTGCACTTCAACACTTGTTTGGGCATTCCCTTCTTCATGACCATCCACATGAAATGCTTGGCCAAACCAGTATCATGCATAAGAGCATCATAGTTCAGTGGCCAGATTCCTATCCTCCTAAAGCCAACCTTGATATTTGATGGTGTCAAAGCCCTTTTAAAAGCTTTACTTGCAAGCTCTGCTAGCTCAAACCTTTTCACCTCAACCCCTAGATTCTTTGCCATCCATGCAGCGCGCTCTAACCTGAAATAGTTCTTGAAAGGGCCAAACACACTAACATCAAGGGGTTGTAGTCTGTGAGTGGTATGAGTTGGCAATGTCAACAGGTCGATGCCTAAATTGTTTGCTTCCTCAATTATTTGTACAACCATGTGGTTCCCATGGCCATCTAATATCAAAAGGTGTTTGTTATTAGGCGAGACGCCACCTGGTACCGATGCAGCAAAGTGAAAAATCCAACTTAGAAAAAGTTCTTTAGTTATCCATGCATGGGGATTTGTAGTCATGCATGCACTTGGTTCACAGTTCTGTATATAGTTTTTCAGTTGATTTTTACTTTTGAATAGATAAAATCCTAGGATTGAAGTACCAATCACATTGACACAACATAAAATAGTTATCCACTCCCTGCTCTTGGGCAAAATCTTTGGCACATTTCAGTTCCCTCTCTTGGCAATTACCCGCATGCCACAATTCCTCCCTGCCTGTAAACCTGTTTCATCACAGTTCCATATATGGTCTGCTCCATAAAAATGTTTATCGTAAGCACTAGAAAGTGTGTCGTAGAACTTTTTCACAACTGCAGTGCGCAAATTTAATGTTCTGTCTCTGTCAAGGCCCTCAGCAGTATGCAGTACAAGTTCTGGATGCCTTTTTTTAAACCCAAACCACCATGATTTACCAGGAAACCCATCTTTGAATGGGTTTGGCCTCCCTTGACAGATTTGAGCAACTGTTGATTTGAGTTGTATCAACTCTAGCCCATGTCCCAGTTGGGCCATCTCTTTACAACACTCAACCACCTCGGCCTCCTCCTCCTCAGTCATAACTGTAAGAGGCCCTCTACGTTTTGTATGAGTCAGTCCATTTATCCAATAATGTATTGATGAGGGAGGAATACCATGTTTTTTTTGCAGATGGCCGAACTGAGTATCCATGAAACTCTATGTCGTCAATTGCAACTAACATTTATTCTTTTGTCTATCCTCTTATAGCACTGATCTTTTTAGTTGAACTTGCGCCTTGCACTGTTGTTGATGGTGGTTCTGTGGTTGATGGTGTGTTAACATCAGCTGCTGTCACATAGTCATCCTCAACAATGTTCCCTGGTGCATTGTTGGCATTGACATCAGTTGGCCTGTCATCATCAGACGATATGCATCGCAACTGCGCACCCCTTGTCACTCTTCTACCACTTCTCCTTGTACGAGCAGAGTAACTTCCTTTTGCCATAGATGCAACAACCTGTAAAATTATTGCATACATTTAGACATTAGAATATTTGTAAATTATGCTTTATTACTTCTACAAAAATACTTTTCATGTATTACAGGAAATTACCAACATGTATGTTACAGGAAATCGAATTGCATTACTTATGTTGCAAGAAATCGAATTACATTACTTCGTAGTCTCTCAATTGCCTGCCTGTTCATCAGTTTCGCAACTTTAATATGGATTCAAGTAGGATTCTATGATAGTTGTTTCAAATATCATTTTCCATTTTTTTTTTTGTTTGGCATTGCCAAAAATGTCTCAGTACTACAACTTCTCCATTGCAGTCCATGGCCACCATTCCAGGTATTCATCTGTTTTCATAATGAGAGTAAATGTTTAACTTTCATAGGGCAGTGTCAAAATTTTGCAAATGTCATTCCAAGTAAATCCATAGTTCATCAATTTAGCAACTTTTATATGGCTTCAAGTAGGATTCTATGATAGTTGTTTCAAATATCATTTTCCATTTATTTTTTTTGTTTAGCATTGCCAAAAATGTCTCAGTACTGCAACTTCTCTGTAGAGTTATGTCATGGGTTCGATCCTTTATACTCGTTTTCATGTAGCTCCAATGTTGGTAAATCATTATGTTTTTTTGAGATGTTTTTTTGAAAAATTTGATGCTAGTATTACCAATCTATACCCTAATTAGGGCGAGTCAAGTCATCTACTTCATATCTTTGAAGTTTGATATGTGAATTTTCAAGAGTCGATGGAATGAGTACTTAGAAATGATCAAGTTTTATCTTTTTTAGTAATGAGTTTTGTTCATTCATCTTTTGCTTGGTTGGATGTTGTTCGGAGGAGCAGACCCGATTGTCCTTGGGGACTTATTTCAGTTTAGATGTAGGTTTCTGAGAGCGAGGTTCTTTGTCAAAATCACCTGGATTTTTTCCCCTGCCTCTCTTCTTTATTTGGTGGGGGAGACCAGAACGATATTGGAACCCTTGGGGATGGCTTGATACTCTGTCTATCCCATTAAGGGTTCAGTGGTGAAGTGGGATTTTGTTTTTGTAATGGAGATGAAATTGTTTTGTGTTTATGATGTTGTTTCTTGTTGATGTGGCTTAGATTCATTTGAAATGTTGTTTTTTGCATGTATTAATAGCCTTACAATGGATCGGGGGTTTTGATACATAGCCTAAGTGTTTTTGCTTTAAACCCTTGTAAATATATCTTTTCCAGATTCCTGGCAGAGTCCATAATTCTGTGTCGTAACTCTTCATGGTTTTCATGGAATCTATATGTTGTGTAGGCTGACAATGCCACCCATTAATACCTAACCTAAGGTTTTTTGCTTTAAACCCTTGTAAATCTATCTGTGCCAGACTCCTTAAAGAGTCCACTAGTTCCAATTGTAACTCTTTATGATCTTTGTGGATTACATATGTTGTGTAGGTTGACAATGGCACCAAATGACCGACAATGTAACACTTGCTTATAAATTCTTATAACCCAAACCCAAAGTAATCCAGAAAATTTTGCAATTAAGCTATTTTTCCATGTTTTCATATGTTTTCATAATGAGAGTAAATGTTTAACTTTCATAGGGCAATGTCAAAATTTTGCAAATGTCATTCCAAGTAAATCCATAATTCATCAATTTAGCAACTTTTATATGGATTCAAGTAGGATTCTATGATAGTTGGCATTGCCAAAAATGTCTTAGTACTGCAACTTCTCGTGGATTTTCAAATTTTTGCTTCGTTTTCCTGAAATTAGTCAAAATTCACCTCCTAGGGCCACCTGCAAAAATTAGTTTTCACATTGATGGATTTACATTTTAATATTTTCTCTAGGTTTTGGATAGCACTCAACCTCAAATGTCTAATATTCCTTATCTCACCAAGATGGGAGAATATTCCCACAAAAAATGAAGGATGTGAGAATGGAATACCATATCAAGGTGTCCATGAAATACATGAATAACCAGGACCCATGATCACACCACATAAATTTTGTTACTTTGATTAAGTAAAACATGCCACTTGCATGGAATATTTTTAATCTTCAATTTTGCGTTCATTGGAGAGACCTTAGGTTTGATTTGGAAATAGTAGTTGAAGAGGAAATTTGCAAGCAACAATCTCAAGGAAGAATAAAAAGAAGCAATGCCAAAATCTCAGAAGTGATGAAAACTAGGATAATTGTCAAGTAGTTTATCAATGTTTTGTTTTCCTCCTTTGACCATCTCAAAGCATGATTCCTTTGAGCCCATATCTCACTATAAAACACAACAAAGATAATGGCCCATGCCAATACCACAATGATTTTTGATATCATACTCATTCAAATTAGTGAAGTCTCTTTTGACACTAAATTGTATTGGGATAATTTCTTATTACTGGAATTGAACTTTGACTCGGAAGCAATCGTTAGAGTCATCTTGGTTTCCATATGCGTTGTTGTTCGATTGTTCTAGTTTCTGTAAATTTCCATATGCGTTGTTGTTCGATTGTTCTGGTTTCTGTAAATTTCCATATGCGTTGTTGTTCGATTGTTCTGATCTTGATCTCAATGCGGCCAATTTAAATTAAAATGCTTTCAACCGCCAAAATAATTCATGATGAGATCCAAGGGTGACTCCTCGATCAGAGAGAATTTGAACGTTAAAGCCGAACAGAGTTTTTCTGTGCACTATCCAGCATCAAGCAATGACTACCAAAAAGATAGGCTTACCTACGTAATGAAGGCACTAAAGAGCCATGTTGATGTGTCTCTAGTTTATGATAAATTATAATCAAGATTGTTTGCTCTTGTTCTCACATTGTTGCCGCATGGTTATTAAATAAAATTTTGAATTTATTTTTGCTACAGTAGCAGGGAACTCTTTATCCCTATTATCTTCAAGAAAACCAAAAAAAACCTCCCTCGGAATATTTAGTATGGCTAGACAGATCATGTAAGAACTCTGATAAATGAAAACAATGAAAACAGAACTGTAAGAACAATGACTTTCAATGGTTGTTTGTGAAACCATCCAGGTATCCTTCTAGCAGTTATGGCCAGACAGATCATGTAAGAAATCTAATAAATGAAAACAATGAAAACAGAACTATAAGAAGAATGAGTTGTAATTCATATAACTAACTTGGATATATTGGCAACTGTTTTGTGATGTTGTCTTCAAGTTTGCTGAATGGTTTGAAAGCATAAGATGCAACTTCAATAGTGGGTGGACTTCTTTTATAGTTTTGGGCACTTGAATTTAATTGGTGGACATGGATGCACATGGATTGCAATGGCTTCATTTTGAATGTGTAGTCTAGATTTAATTTGATGTGATATAATGGTTGGGAATTGGTTATTTGTTGATCCATGTGCTTTGATTTGTTTTAATGAGAAATAGGGTGAGTTGGGTGTCATTTATTGCAGTTATTGGGTCTGGGTGTCATTTATTGCACAAAGTGGGTTTAAATGTTATTGGGTTGGGTGTCATTTATTGAACATAGGGTGTTTAGTTGTTGAACAACACAGCAGTTATGATTGACATACATTCCCTTTTGTTATGTGCAGGTAGGCATATTCCTTTGGGATGCAAAACTGCAGTTCTGATGAGTGGGGATTGAAGTGACTGCTGCTTTGTACTTCTGAAATAGCCCATTTTGGAAGCCTTTATGGTTTTAGCTGTTTTCTAGTTGGGTCAATATGATTTGTAGTTTTAACTAGTAAAATACTATTTATGAACAGTGGTGAGTCACATAAATTTTGGACATAAATTAATACGTATTTATACTTAATGTTATTTATTTTTGTTTAAATATTGGTTTCAAAAGTCTCAATTTATAGTAGTTTCGTGTGACCAGTACTATATCAATCACTGGTCCCGCCACAACATTAGGAATCTTTCCCTAATTCATACCTTGAAAGTTAAGATAGTGCGAAATTATAAAGGTTATGGGGTGGGAGATAGATAATTTAATTTCATAAGCAATACGGACTCCAACTGCATACAGGCAGTCGTACGGCAAGAGCTAACAAGCCTGCTATAGGGCATTAAATCACTGGTTAGCTGCTTGTCCTTTAACTTTATAACACACCTCATTATTTTTCATTTATCTCGTTATGCGCGTTGGTGTGTTATAAAGTTAAAGGGCAAGCAGCTAACCAATCATTTAATGCCCTATGGTAGGCTGGTTAGCTCTTGCCGGCTCCAACTGCATACACGCAATGTGTGACATGACACATTTAAAATGACGGTGGAAAAATTATTTCACAATAAAACTCAAAGAGTTTTAACCCATCAAAATTCAAAAAGATAAAATTAGAATAATTAAAAAAATTATATTGATTTATTTTTACAATGTAAACATTATTCATGATTAGTTTAATTTTTAGTTGACAAAAAATTAATATAAAGTCAACGCATTTTCAAATGCGTAATCCCTATCGCGGCAGGGTTAATAACAATTTTATATAAATTATTAATTATATTTTTTACATATATTATTAATTCTATTTTTTAGATAACAAAATCATATGTAATATACTTAATTATGAGAAACACATATATACATAAACAACATTAACATACAAAACACCACCACATGTATGCATAAACCATATTGGTGCAGTTGATGGAGTTGTGTTCAGTTTAGTGGACTGGAGGTGCAGTTGATGGAGTTGTGTTCAGTTTAGCTTTGCTAAACTGGTTGTATTTAGTCTAACTGGCGAATAGACTAGAGATGAGTTGTGTGAATTAGTTATTAATTAATTCACAAGTTATTAACTCATAATACAACTAATGAATACATCAGTTAACTCAGTTTCATGTCAGTGCATGTTCAGTTCAGCAGGGACAGGTGTTAGAGAATCAGATTGCTATCATTTGTGACTATAGTTGTGCACCAGATCTTGCACAAATCAGGGGATTGTTGAGTATGCCAATGAGTTTGCCCACATTGTAGCTTGTGCTCACGTGATTTAGCCAAGGAAATATGTGGTTGCCTTGGAATTATCATCAGTCCTTGAGCAGGTATTGAGCAGCGGAGGCAGGCAAGCAGCGAAGGAGATTTGAGCCAGTGATTGATTCAGATCTGAGCTGTATTGTGTGTAACAGAGGTGGAGATACTTGTGAGAAGTATTATGCTGTGTAATGTTACATGACTCAATCATTAATATACAGATAGTTGGGGTTTTTAGCGAGATGCTTTCCCCGGGATACATACTGTGTTAATGTGTGAATGCTCTTGATGTTTTATTGTTATTGATGCTGCTATATTGATGATCAACGTAGAGGAACTTATGTATTGTGTATGTTTTCCACAATAGTACATGATCAGGATAATCTATGTTGAATATGTGTTAAATTATTCAAAATTTCTACAGTATTTACCACATTTCCTTCTCAAAAACCTTGTTTTTATACTAAACTCCCACTAAATTGCTCCAAACTCAAGTAATTTAGTAGCAATTAAGTGATTTCTTAGCCCTAAGGCTTCCCCAAGCACATGTTTCATCTCAATTCCTTGAAAACCCAAACTTTCTTCCTTGAATACATAATAACCAAGGATGGAAACTCCTATCACCCTGAATGTCGCACCAATCACTACTCCCCATAGGGATTTGGACCACCTTCCCTTAGACGATAAAGATTTTCAAATTAAGGACCTTAATTTTGATGAAAACCCCTTGAAGCTATTCTGCAGACATCGGGACAATTATTTGAAAATTTCTGATAAAATAGGTCTTTCAGAGTCAAATCTCCTTAAATATCAGTTCCCCACTGTCCATTTTTCCCAAATATTTTCCACCAATGCCATGCAAACTACAATCCCAATCTGAGAGCTATGATGTCCCCTAACCAGGAAATTCTTTTCACTATTACAGCTGAGTCTATAAACAAAATGTTGCAATTACAATCTGGCCAGAACCTCACTCCTCTTTCAATTGTTGATTTACTTGATAAATCTTCAAGGCTGTCCAGTTCTGAAATTAACCAAGTCTGTCAGACCTTCATGGAAGAAATATACGGGCCAAAAGAACCCCCTCCTTATATGTCAAGCTTCTTTACAAATCTAGGTTAGGATATCATCACCATGATTGCTTTCATTTTGGGTTTTTACCGCTAATGAGTATGTAAATGACTTGAACTTAGCCTACATGTCTATTTTCACCCATGGTAAACCTCCTGTAGCCAAATATGACTATGCCACATTCATTGTTGATAAAATGCACGACCAATTCATGAGATTAGAGAATGAGAGAGTCTTCAAATATTCTTCAGTCCTTTATCATCTTTTCCTTTATTATCCAAGTGAAAAATTCCCTTTCTCTGTGAAAAATCTTGACAGCAGACAGAACTTGAGGTCAATCATATTCTGGGCTTCCATTTTTCATAATTCACCATCTTCTCCATATCCTTATACAGATTTTATTTACAACTTTGTGCATCCAATCACTTCCATGTTGATAGGAAATCCCCCTCCTAGAATCAGTGATGATATCAAAAGAATTATTCAATTATCCAAGCAATACAAGGTTGGGGACTGGTATTTATACCAGAACCATACAGAAATTAGAATTTATGGATGTGAATTGCCCCCTTTCAGGCTGCCCAAGTACCTTCCCATGCGATTATTTTCCCTAGAGTACTAAAGGCAAATAATCAACTCTGATGAAATCCACTTCATGAAGGCTAAGAAGGAAGCCCAGTTAAGAATAAAATACCACCTAGGACCATTCATTTGCAACAACAGAAAAGCAAGGAAATAAGCATAACAAATCCTTGGGAGAATGACATTGAAAAATAGTTTCATCTAGCCTGATGATCCTCATAGCTTCACCTTTGACGGAAGGCAGAAGCATAAACTATCCCCCTACATCCATCATAGTATTCCAGAGATAGAACAATATGCAAATCAAAATGAATGGGTTGAGGGAACACTTGTAGAATAGGATAGTACTCAAGTTGAAGTAGAAAACGTTAGGAAAGATTTGGAAAAGAGACTTGATCTAGATTCCTTTGAACAGGTGCCTGAGGATTCTTCACAAAGGCCAACACGGGAGCATAGTGCAGAAACTTCAGTACAACCAGAAACATCAGTACAGCCAAAGACTTCAATACAAAAAAAAGATTCAGGTTCCAAAAGTATTTTTGAGGAATTGACCCAAACTGATACAAACATGGGCAATCCTCCAGTATTGCAAACTCCTCTTAATGAGGAAAGGATTAAAAAAAGAAGTAGAAATGAGGCCAACCCCTCCACAGTACCATTTTATCAAGTGTATGTAGAAAGGAAGAGATTGAATCCTCTATCTGAAGAGGAATATGAAGAAAGCAGAAGTGACACTGTGCAGACAACATTAGTAGGGGAGACACCATCTACCTCCTAAACACAGGCATTAAGCAGAAAAAAAAAGTGTAGAAGTGTCATCAATGAGAGTAGCTTCAAAATAGAGCCATGATTTAAAGGAAAAATAGAAAGAAATTAAGGCTAGGAATGAGAAGCTCAAACCTTATACCTATGCTCATTATTTGAAAATGGCACCTACAAATCAGACCAGATTGATGTCAGCTTTTGACATCAAAGAGGGAAAAATGCAAATGAGTTTTTTGAAAGCAATGGTACAATAGCCAAAGTCCATGGCTAATTATTTCAAGACAAATTTTGAATTTCTTGCCAAAGACATCCACCCAATTTACCAAATTTAGCTCCATAAGCAAACGGGTGAGATGGTCTATTCAACATTGACCAGTAAAGCCATAACTACACATCAATTAGAGAATTCTCTAATTAATACTACAACACGGCTACAATTGGAAAGAGCCTCTTCTCAGGCTAAGGATACCAGGATCAAATCATTGGAAGACCTGGTAATTGAGTTGGGACAGGATCCCAAATATGTTAAGGCAGTAGAAAAACTAATAGAGAAAATGAATGATGACATTTTTGCACTTAGGAAACAGCTCAAACTCCCTCCCCTAGTACATCCACAAACAAAAGAAGTAATTGAAAAACAAAACGAGGAATAACTTATGGATTTGATCCTTAAGTTGAATGAACAGTTGAAGGAAACATAGCAAGAGCTATAAAAATCTTTGCAGTCTAAACAGGGTGAGTCGACCACCATGCCTCAGACTGTAGTGCCCATAGTTTCTACAACAGTGCCATCTACTTTTGCAGTAGCTTTGGCACCCAACAATCCCCTAGCAACAACTCTTCCAGTAACAACAACAACATGTACTTCTGAATCAGCATCAACTTCAACAAAGAAAATAGAGGACTTAATCAAGTCCATGGAGGAAATGAAAATCCAAGCAACTGAGATACAAAAATTAAAAGAAATGGTTACTATCTTGGAGCATAATTATGAGATATCACAGATTAACTACATTGAACAAGAAAGAAAGAACAGAAAGACGATTGATAGAATAAACACATTAGAGAAGGACTTAACATTTGAAAAGCCCTTAAGAGATATCAAAGATATTTTATGGACCAATATCACTGATTCCATCAATGATATTTCGTCTTATATTTGGATCATTTCTAAACAGATTGAGTTAGTTAAACTAGCTACTGAGGCCATACAGAAGACCAGGGAAGAATTGGGAGACAAGCCTGAAGAGGAAACTTAATTGATCAATTTTTTGAATAGAAAAAGTAGGGAACAACTAGAACAATGGGAGATCGAGGATCGAACTGGTACTATCCTTGAAGTGAAGAAAGTCGTTACTAAAAAGAACTTGATGCTTAACCTGGAAAGAAGATGTCAAAGTATTCATGAGGACATAGATGATTTCATGGCAAAATTTGGCATTATAAGAAATAAAGGACATCCAAACCCACTGGTCATAAATGACAAGTTGATGGCTCAGGTAGACTACATTGATAAACTACACTAGCAAGCCAAAAGTCAAGGCAACTCTTCCACAGTGAAAGCACTACCAACTGGAAAAGTGTTGTATGATGGTTTAGAAAATCTCTTCTATATTGAGCATGAAGTAAAGCACTTGCTCACAACCCAACCCAATTTTGCAAAGCACACTGAGGCTGATGAAATATACAGGAAATTGACTAGGATGAAGATATCCAATGAAGAATGGTGGACCAATATGCTCGAAATCCTATAATTTACTATGGTAACTTTGAGGTAAATGAAAAATATTCATTGAGGTAAAGTCTGGTAAACAGGTAATGAGTATCAGGAATAGATAAAGAGTATCAGTAGGGAAAAGTGAAAAAAGATCCAACACATAATCACCACAACAAAAATAAGAGGAAAATCCAAGTTTCAACCTCCAGCTCATGCGTGAATAAAGGGATAGCAACAATCAGTTTTACATCTGTCTCTATATTTTTGTAAAAGATATTTTGTATTTCCTAGAATAAGTCTCATATAGTTATGAGATATTTTTGATGTAATTTTTGTATAAATACTTCTCCATTCGAAGTGGTGTGGGTGGATTCTATTACATTTATGTATATCTATGCTATCAAGCTGATAAAGCTCTTGTAATCAAATTTGGAGTTTTTGCTGGAAAAGGAATGAAAGTTGAGGACATTTCATCAGATTCTCATGCAGCATGATCACAAATAAGTATTCTATCCTTGTGATTTTATGTGTTTTCTATATGTTTCAATGTTTCATGCATTTGAAATCTAAATGGCAAAATAGTCAAAGTATATCAGAATTAGCTTTATTTCTCTCTGCTATCAACTATCTACCATTTATATGTTTTCTTCTAAACTATTTCGATAAAGGAATTCTTAATTGCTCCTCAATCCCTGTAGTTTTTCTCTAATAAGTCCCTGGTATAGGATTCTTAATTGCCCTCTTCTAGGTTACCTATCTTCCTTTCCTCTTTCTAATCCTAACTTGAGGATTCTTGATTTCCCTCTAGTTTTGAGCAGAAATATCGCCCATTCAATCCCCAAAGTTTGTTTTTACTCTGTTATCATGCTTGTTGAACTCATACCTCAATAATTTGACTTAATCCAGTGAATGACCCCTGATTGACTCCATAGCCCAATGGCCTAAAGCCTAGTTTTCCCATTTGTTTCAAAACTCCACCAATATCAAACAAAACAACCTCCTTGAACACCAATACTAGCCTAAAATCTTTTCAAACATAGCCAAATCATAAAGAGAGAGCCTTATCTTGAATAGGTGGGCTAGCACCTAAGTCTAAAAGTTGGTTTGTAGTTACCTTGGATCCTTTCCTTCTTTTAAATGATTTCTAAGGAAAATCTGAGTGATAACAGACTCTAGTCAACTTCTTTGAAATTTTATAATGAAACTTTTACAATGCGCCTCTTGTAATTTGTCTTCTTCGACTCTAGCTAGTTAACTTTTCAGACCCCCTCTCCCCCCACCCTTTCAAAGTAAAGACATTACTTTGAGTTACAACTTTATCACTTCAAATATACAACAACAACAAAACGTATTACACCTTATTACTCCAAATTTACAAAAAATTACATCTTATTACTCAAAATATTACAAAATTCCCAAAAATTCAACTTATGACCCCAATATCACTCCAAGAAAATATTAAAATGCATATTTGTCTCTCCATTAAAATTACAAAATATACACCTTATTTAAAATATTTTAATCAAATTTTCATATCACTATATAAGAGTGATTTACAAAAGGGTAATTTAATGTTGAAATATTTATGAATGTATATGCATACCATAAATTTGTTGGAGAGATGGTTGAAAAGTGATATTGAAAAACTGAATTGCTTCTTTTTTGCTTTCTGCGCTAGCTTGATGGTATGGATCTTCACAAAGCTTGGTCTAGTGTATGTCTTATTTGTAGGAGGTCTTCTACGTAGATGATTTAATGTTGCTTCATGGTATGCAATGGTCCTTTAAAGCTAGTAGTCATTTTCACACAATCCAAATAGATGTTTTTCAATGTTGGCTCCTCTATGCTTGTTATACAGTGGCTATACACTGGTGGCCCATGTTGTAGTAGGAAAGTATCCACAGGCTATCAAAGACATGCATTTTCACACAGATCCTCCAAGTTGTAGAGTAGGGCTTCATGAATTCTTCCACGCAACCTGCTATTTTCTGTGCAGTCACTCCACATTGGTTCCTTTTAAGCACTTCCAAGTAGTTTCTTCCGTGTAATGGATTTACACTGGATTTACTTCCCTATAGTCTTCAAGATTTAAGCTATATTTATTAGGGTGGATATACCCTATAGTGGTGTGGGCTTATATTGGTGCTCAGCCCAAATGAAGTGGATTAATTGGCTCAGCAAGAACACAAAAAAATATGTGGAGGGAATGTTGTAGGAGTGCAGCGTGGAAGGTGGCTCAAATGGAATGTGGGTTTTGGTCGTAAGAGTAAGAGCCCGCGCATGAGTTTTAGGAGAATGGGCTTTCAAGGACCACCGTGGCGAGGGTCAAAAGGAAGTCAAGATAAAGTTAGGGTGTCTGAATTGTGTGTTCGCTAGCTTATGATGCTCAAATAAAATTATAATTCAAATATTCCATGGATCCAGAACTTATATTCAACAACAGATCCTTTTTTTTAATTGAAAGAAAGAAAAAAATTCAATTTTCTTTTCCTTAAGAAAATTGGGAAATTTTCATACTATTCAACCACTAAACAATTTAATGGAGTTTTCCAAGAGTTTGCAGAGCTGGAATATCCTCTTCACATCATTTGCATTACCATCTACATCAATGAAGCTTTGATATTATTGTCACTCACTGCTTCACAAATTATTAGTTGCCTCAAGTGCGAAACAACAATGAATTTGATGCCAATTTGTGAGCCACATAAGCTATCAAAGCTTAATCAGTTGATCCAGGTGGATATTGGTAGCCCTTGACAAGTCCACTTGGACCCACACCATTGTTTCTTTCAGCTTTTTAGTTTCCTTAATTGTAGCACAATTTACTATTTTTAGAAGTTTTTTGGGTCCTAAACTTTCGGAGCTGTTTTGAGGCCCTAAATGAAGTTTTTTGGGAAAAATGGGAGAAATGTACGTCCATAGACTGATGTTGCTCTTCCCAAAGTTGTAATTCTTAGATAGATATTTCTATGAGATATTGTGCACATCAAATGAAGATTGTATGCCAAAGTTACGACCTCAGGGAGTTGATGTACCAATTTACCCAACCAGGGCCCATAGTTTGGCACTTCATCTTCTAGGGTTAGGTTTTTGGATGTTTAGGGTTTTCCATTGTTTCTCAACAATAAATAGGCCTTCGAGCCTCTTTGTAACATAGTTCAAAGGCATGTAGCTACCACATCTCTTCTCAGAGATAAGCTACCATCACCCTAGCTAGTTTATTTCCATTTCTGTTTGTAAGCATATTTCAGTATTTTACAATAACGTAATGACGTATTATTTCTGCTGCATCTCTATATGTATGGTTATATCTATAATTTGATGCATTCATGTTTAAATCTGGAACAGTGGTATCAGAGCGTTCTGGTCTTTCTCTATCTTTCTTTGCATGTCCCCAACAAGGTCGGGATAAGGAGTTAGGGCTTGAACTAGTTGAACCTTTACAAGACTAACCTCGGAAATCCCAATGGCCTCCCATGGCAGATGAAAAGAAAGATGAGGGCACAGGATATTTTATCAAAATATTGCTCAAAGAGGCCCTCGAGAGACAAAGGAACATGATGATGGAGAACTTTTCCCAGATCCTTCAGCGCCTACCCAGGGGAGACACATCTACTTCCAGCAACTACTCTGGAAGCGCCACACCCTTTAAGGTACAAGTTAATTTTGACATTCCCATATTTGAGGGCCAGATAAATGCAAACATCGTAGATAAATGGTTAAATCTCCAAGAATGGTATTTTTTTTTCATGATTTTTCCAACCAGGAAAAGATTACTTTCACTCTTCTCAAAGCCACTCCCCACATCAAGGACTAGTGGGAAACCTACTACAAGCAGAAGGATGAAAGTATGGCCTCACTATTTTCAACTGTACCCACTTGGAATTCATTCTGGAATGCCATCAAGGAGCAGTACTACCCTATTGGAAGCTATGAGGATCAATACATAAAGTGGACCATGCTGCAGCAAGGAAGGGACAAAGATGTGCCAGAGTTTATCAATATTTTCCATACCCATTACACAAAGTTGTGTATCATGGATTCAGAGTATAATTTGGTACTCAAATATCGTGGTTGCCTATGCAATTACATCCATGAATAAATAGAATTCCTAAACATATCCTCGCTTGGCACGACATACCAATATGCCATCAAGATCGATCAAAAGTTTAAATAGAAGAAGTGAGACTTTGGATCTATGAATTCGAAGCAAGGGAAAGGTACCCCCAAACTGTAGAACAAAGGACAAAGCCAAGGCAGGGTGGCCCAAGACAACCGGACAAAGTTGCAAGCAAAGAACAGCATCGCGAAGCCAAAAATGAAAACGAGAAAGTGGTGTGAGTTCCATAAGAGCTCCACTCACAACACAAGTGAGTGCCAGGCCAGGTAGTCACTAGTGGCCAAGCTAAAGGTTTCAAAATCAAATGCATGTTCCGACTCTGAGCAAAAACTTGATAAGGGGAATGACAAAGGGAAGGAGATTATTGATGCAAAGCCTAATGCCACTGTTGCCACCATTAAGATCGAGAAGCAGGAACCTGAAGATCCAGAGGAGGAGGAGCATCTCTTCCACTCCCATATGTGGGTAAAGGGCTCCCCGCTACAATTCATTTTCGATAGTGGGAGCCAAAAGAACTTTATTTCGACAGATTTCATGAAGCATATGGGCTTATCAACCACAACACATCCACAACCATACACCATCAAGTGGCTTCACCAAGGACGGGATCTTCACGTGAGCTAGTAGTGTCGCCTTCCATACAACATCAAGCCTTCATAAATGATGTATTGTGTGACATTGCTCCCCTTGATGTTTGTGATGTATTATTATGACAACCATACTTGTGGAAGTGACATGCTAAGTATTAATCAAGGCCCCATGTTTTTATTGTTACTTTGGGAAATAAGTTGTACAGGATACCGAAGGTAGCACCGCCTATCACCCTCTCTTTGGTTACTACAAAACAATGCAGTAAGCTCATTTCCAAAACCGGAAAATTTTCTTTCCTGATGATACGCCCTCAAGGAAAGAAGAAGACGATGGCCATGACCTCCAGACAAGGCCTCTCCACATGACAACTACAGATGAAAAAGGTCGTGGAGGAGTACAAGGACATATTCACCTCCCTCACAGGGGTTCCTCTACACTGTCTGGTCAATAACGCCATCGATCTGACCCCAGGTGCGTCGCTACCCAATGGACCAATCTATCAGTGCTTCATTCTTGAGAATGATGAAATCAAGAGGAAGATTCAAGAGCTACTACAGAAAGGTCACATCCATCTGAGTTCATCATTGTGTGGGAGCCCGATCATGTTGGTACAGAAGAAGGATGGGACTTGGAGACTCTATATTGACTATCGGGCACTGAACAAGATCATTGTCTGTAATAGGTACCCGATCCCATGGATTAGTGACCTCCTAGACCAACTGAAAGGGGGGAAATATTTCAGCAAGATCTATTTGAAGTCAGGATATCACCAGGTACCAATCGAACCCTCCAATGTGTGGAAGATTGTTGTCAAAGCCAAGGAGGGCCTTTTTGAATGGTTGGTTTGCTATGGGGTGAAATGCACACTGTATAAAAGAGGGAATCTACCCTCAAAGGTCTTCCTGGGACCTTTGACAGACTGTAAGATTACCTGCAACAACTATAAAGTTATACACATGTTTATCTATCAAAAATAAATTGATAAGGTATGGAAAGAAGATCACCTTGAGTTCCTTCTAGATTCATTTGGAGATATCTATGCAGCAAGAAGAACACCTTCAAAGCCGGCTCCAAAATGATTCCTGCACAAAGGACAAGGCAAACTAATCACAACATACGCTCTTGAAAACTAATGTAAGAAGGCACAATAAACATATATTAGTGTATATCTTAACTACTCATCTCGACAAGTATCCAAATGAACAAATCAATGAACAATATTACCGATATTATGGAGTAGGAACATTGTTGCAATTCTATATTAAATAACGGAAGAGTGATTACAACCATCCATTGTATTAGTATTCCCTTGCCCCTTCTTCTTCTCTCTCTCTCTCTTCTAGCTCACTTCCTCATATTTGAGTCGATGCTCGACAGCTTAGTGGGCTATCCTTTCAAATGCTCTGAATCCTTTCACAATGGCCCTCTCGCTGCTTATGTAATAATCGAATTAGGGCTACCAAGCTCCTCCTAGAGTTCATTAGGGAAAAATCCATGAACCTGCATTGTTTTCAATCTTTTTCCCATTTGCCTTCATTCTTAGATTGGAATTTCTCCAAATAGTTCGATTTTTTGGACTTTCCCTGCTTTTCTTGAGAAAATCTAGGGATAAATATCTATATATTTGTGAGAAGATTTGTTGGCTTGACCCATTGATTATCTCTTAGTTTCACTAATGCTCCCCCTGGTCTAAAAACTTGGGTTAGCAGGGTGACTAACGCTCATCTATGCTTGGTAACAAACTTTATAAAGCAGTTAGTAGTGAAAAACAAGCATTAGTGTGGATTCAAGGCCTGCAATTGTGGCCTTTGCTTCAGTCATGCTGTCTTTCACCTCTGAGTTGATGAGGAGGTCATTTTGTCCTATAAAAGATGCCCCCTAAAGTATGAGATCAGATGCAGAGATGATGGTTGAAATAGTTCACTAAAACTATAATTTTATGTCAAAACTTTTAGAGAGAGAAGCTTTGGGTGGCAAGGGAAAACCTTATACAAAAACATAAATATATATCAATTGCTAAAATCATGTCCTGAGTCGGGCATTCCCATGATCGGTAGCTATGTCAGAGTAATTTTCTCTTTTCAGATATAACAATGCTGGCCGCTGATAAGCACAGAGGGGATCCAGTTTCATAATAGATCATCCTAAAATAGTTATCTCCAATGAACAAATATCCGCATCTTGGGAGAGGAAACAAGGTTGAATGATGCAAGCCTCTACCCAAGGTCTTGATTTCCGCTTCATTGAACAACATAGATTGGTACATGTGATCAGATATGTTGACATCGAACATGCACAAAATCATCTGATTACCAGTCAATAATGGAGACCATTAATAGATGTGAGGAAGGCCACCGATAATGGTGATGGTCTCCAAGATGCACAGTGCAAACTAGCAAGTGTGAAAGATTTCTTTGTCATCGAACACTCGTAGAATCGCTTAACCAGGAGTTAATAATGAAAACCTATGATCAAATACAAGGTAACCTGCCACTAATGTCTGCAAGTACCAAGGCACTGAATGTGTTTCTAGGTTAACTTCCTAGATATAGTGTTGAAGTCGATAGGAAGAAGCCTATCGAAAGCTAGGCAATGACGTGTCCTACATCAATCAACACAAAACCAGACAAGAATGAATTTGTTTTTTAAGGAATATATTGAGCATTTGGGTCTAAACAATGGAGGACATGATGAAAGGATATGTATGATCGGTTGATAGAGGAAACAAATGGGAACCCTTGAACAATAGAAGGCACAATAATGGTTTTAACTAGATAGCACTAGACTCATGAACACTACAGAGTGTTAGGATACAGAGATGCAATTACATCAGCGTATATAGGCTAAAACTCATAGGTTGGTAGGGTTCATATTGAGAGGCCATCAAAATGAAGGTTTATCTGAGGGAGTGCCATGTTCAAGGGAACAATTTCTGCTAAACCACGCTTTCAAATACGGAATATAGTTGTGTTACCTACTTTCCCCGTTTGATTTTTTAATGAGTCCATATGGGTAAACTCATCGATCTTTTCATTTTTAAAGAGTCTGAAAAGGATCACAAAAATAATGAATCTTTGCCTTATCTGATTAGTTTAATGAGTCCAAATAGGCAAACTCGTTGATTTTTTCATGTTTTAAGAGTCTAAAAAGTATCGTAAAAAGAACGACTCTATATCTTGTCTATGTAATTTAAAGAGTCTAGACTAGACAACTCAGTGGTCTTTTCATGTTTAGAGGATCTAAAAATATCACAAAGCGAGACTACATAGTGGTCCCTTTGTTATAGTTTTAACTGGGTGTGACAAAAGGTTAATAGTATATCGAAATCAGTTACTTTTTTGTCTTTTAATCTATTGAACCCGGATAAAGAGAAACCTTTTTCCAATATATGTCAACCACATTCTATTATGAGTACAAGGTGACGGACTAAGATCGTGTTTCATTGTGAATTTTTAATGAGTCACGCAATGACAAACTCAATACCTTCATCAAAAATTTTAATGAGTTAGATGAAGAAAACTCAGGGTATCTTTTTTAGTTTAATGAGCAAGAAAAAGAGGGAAAAGAATGGATCATCCCTTCTTCATAGTTTTACGAGCTCGAAGGAGGGGAAAAACTTAGGGATTTTTTTATTTAAGATCGAGAAACTGTCCCAAAAAAGAAAGTGATCTCGCTACTACCATATATCTTTAACGAGCCTGGTAACAAAAACTCGGGATTTTTTAGTTTTAATGAGAAAAAAAACTACCTAAAAGAATGCTCGGGTTATCTTTATTGAGTTTAAAGAGCTAAAAGACATAGCTCGGGATTTTTTCAGTTTAAAGAGCAAGAAAAAAGCGCCTAAAAAGAATGCTCCTTTGGTCTTTTTCTGTTTAATGAGCTAGAAAAAGATCAAAAAGAGTTGCTCAGAGCATCATTGGATATATTTAACGAGCGTAACGATGAAAACTCAAAGATGTTTATATTTCTTAAAGAGCAATAAAATATCACAAAAATTGCTCTAACTATCATTGCATAGATTTAACGAGCTCAATGATAAAAAAACTCAGAGATGTTTATATTTTTTGAAGAGCAATAAAATATCACAAAAAGTGCTCTATTCTTCTTTGTAGTAGTTTAACGAGCCCAAATAAGGAGACTCGAGGTTTTTTGGATTAACGAGAAAGAAAAATAACATAAAAAGAATGCTCAAACTTCTTCATGGTAGTTTAACGAGCTTGAAGAAGGAGACTCGAGGATTTTTCGGATTAACAAGCAAGAAAAATACCATAAAAAGAACGTTCAACTTTCCTTTATCTCATGCTTGACAATAGAAGGGTCTATGCCATGCATTTCCTCATAAGACTAAGGGAAAACATTGTGAAAATCCCTAAACAAGTAGGTGAAGCTCACAATTTCCTCAAGATTGCGATTGGTTCCAACCTGTATGTTTTCCATGATGCCTATCATGACAAAAATATCGATGAGAAATGTTTTTGAAATATTGCCCATGTTTCCTTCCACCTCCAAAGTTTGGAGGATCGTATAGGGTGAGGAAATGATTTCATGTGCGTTAAGTAACAAGATTTGAAGAGGTATCATGTCCGAATCAAATATCGAAACACGATGGTGCGAGTCCTCCCAAGGTCGCTCTTCTAAACTCATGATCTCTCTAATAGCTTCGTCCTTAGGTAGGACTTGATTGAGGGGATCGAAAGAAGGAGATGTTATGGGAGGAGCAGTTGTACCATTGGTCGTGACTAAAGTGACCAGATATTTAGATGCAGATTGAATGGCCTGGTAGGCCAATTTAGCTGGTGACAGCGACATTTGTTCTCCGTAATTGTCAATGTCTGAAGGGGCCAGGAGGATCCAAGGATCAGTTGGTTCGTGAGGAATGGATGAAAGCATATTGATCATCTGTGAAACTTTAGGTGGCTAAAGAGGGAAACAACCCATGAGGGAAGAAGCCTTCACTAGACCGGTACCGATACTGACGTAAGAGTCAGGTACACCACCTACTAGGGGTATAGAGCCACTTGGTAACGGGGAATAATTAGGGGTGCAAAAGGATAGCTAGTCCACTATGACTACCTTTCCATCCAATGGAAATAGGATGATGCGAAGGACAACAGACAAAATGGTTGTCATGGCATACATCCAACTACGACCCAGCAAGAGATTATAGTCGAGCCTTTTATCTACGTCTTCTATGTCCACCATTACCATTTTCCTATACAAGGTGATGGGGTAGCTAGCTAGGTAACCTTTTGGGATGAAAATGTGGCCATCGAAAGCTTTAAGGGAATTCAACAGCGGGGATAGGGTTGGAGAACCCAAAGCGAGCCAACATGAAGCCCACATGACGCAGGTAGAAGCACCTTTGTCGATGAAAATTTTGTGTATACCTTTAGCTTTCGAAAAAATTTGCACCTGAAATGCAAGCTGGTGGGAAAGGGGAGGTTTACACTTTTCCATGTCGAAATTGCAAGCATGGAATCCTATGGGTTTATACCACCAATAGCTGAAAGCAAAGTTTTCCTTTGCGTTGGACATGTTTGTAATACTTTGAGCGCTGACATAGCTAATGGCACTTGCGCAAAATGTTTTACAATGCTATAGTTTTGGGCGGCATGTCCAAATGTATTGTGCATTGTTTGTCGAAGTTCCCCTTTAGGGGGGCGAATCACAAGTTCAACAACCAACCTTTGAATATGTAAATCATTGGGCGGCAATGGGTTTTGAATTGAGGAAGGTTCCTCTGCATGAGCGACAAGAGCTCCATAGGAATTGGTTCTTGTTTGTAGATCTACCATTTCAAAGGAGTAAATGATAGTGGGTCTTTCACCAGCTGAATGATGTTGCGAACCACCATTGCCCCCTTGCTGGAGTTGGGGTTGGTTTGAAATGAGGTGTTGCTGCTACTGAGTGGGGAAGGATTATTAAGGACAGCGGGGGTCCTACCAGTATCCTTTTTAGCAATAAAATCTGTGCATTATTGAAGATGTGGGAAGAGACAGGTCATGTGGTCTTCAGCACAGATTTTGCAAGGGAATCTGGGGGGTTTATCCTTTCCATCGTCAGGAGTCACAATGACCTTCTACTTTGCGTTTTGTTGCTTTTTTGACTGCTCCTCAGAAGGAGCGCTCTTTTTCTTATTCTTCTTGTTCTTACCATCGGGTTTGTGCGTAGACTACACAAAGTTTATCACAATGGTAGGAAGAGTAGTCAATTTGGTAGAGGGGTCTACTGATTGGGCAATGTGACTTCTGAGTTGTTTTATAGCAGCCCCGGAGGTTGTGCTGATAATCCCATCGGCGTGCGCTCCAGGGTGCTGAGTAGCGGGAGCATTGGAGTTACGAGGGGCATTGGGGATTACATTGTAAAGAGTGCCAGACTGTGAATATATCAGATCTAAGTGATGGGCATGACATACGGATTGGTCTTCTGTGACTGCACCACCTAAGGCAACATCTTTAGTGATTTGGGGGAGTAGGGACTTGTAGAACCAGTCTACTAAGAGATATTCTTGGAGGGGAGCTTTAACTAACCTCCGCCTATGTCTCCATTCATGTATATGATTAGAGATGTGGGTGGTGGTATCCTGACATAATGAAGTGAGGAGTTCCGTCATAGTCTCATAGCAGATGGGTAGTTAGAAGTGCTTTAAGAATTCCATCACTAGAGTGTCAAATGTATTTATTGACATGCATGATAACTCGATGTACCACTTGGTTGCGTTGCCAGTAAGGGTGCGGGGAAAAAGATGTAGCTAGATACTATCATCCACCATGGAGTTAGAAACACACCAAAGATGATAGGTGGTGATATGGGTACCCAGATCCTCCCCTTGTTTCCCTTCGAACTTGGGGATGTATATCGGTATTTTAGGTGGGATTGGCGGCCAGAGTAAGTTATGATAGATGGGGTCATTTGTAAGTTTGTACAAGTCAGGGATATCCAACGTTGCAAAAAAAGGCAGAGTGTGTGATTCCCCCGACTCAGACCAAGGCGATGGCATATGACTTGAGCATCCTTGCGGTCCTCCCATCGTTTGAGTCCCAATATTAAAGATAGGTTGCATGGTATAGTAGTTAGCTTACGGTATGGCATTGTAATGTGGATTTCCATGGGGAATGTGATGCTGGGGTATAGAATTTCCCCCAGGATAAGTAGTTCCCCCTTGAGTCATTTTAGGTTGTGAGTAGGGGCTCATGGATTGGTTGGGACCTCCTTAAGGATTCCTTCCTGCCACAAAACTAACCATATGTCCTTGACTTACATAATGAGTGCTCATGTCAATCAGTAACTAACCATGCATGCCTGAAAATGGAGGGGGAACTGTTACATTCCCTACCGGTATATGCATATTGGGAGTGCCCCCAGATACTTGAATCTTGGGGTTAGAACTATACAATGGGCAGCAACCATATTGTTGGTTGAAGGGACCTGTGCTAACCGTGCTATATTGAGTGTTATAAGGAGCATTGTATGTAGCACTTATCGAAGGTATAGAGTTTGACACTAAAGGGGTGGAACCCAACATTGGCTGGGTTCCACTCGTGGAGGGTGTCATGTGACGGTTTGTACCTGGGACAAATGGGATAGCAAGGTTCGCCATCAACGGTGTTGTAGTGACTGTCGACTGGGGAAGTGGTGGAGGATCAAAAGTGTCCAAAACGTTCCATGACCTGTTAGTCATTGACGGGATGGATGGAATTGTTCCAATTGAAGAAATAGGGGGTACATGAACCAAGAGTGGGTGCAACGGATTCATGATCGAAGGGTTATAGGGAGGAAGAAATCTCATAGTAAATAAATCCTTTGGTAAGATTGAATAGTTAGTTGTACAAACAGATTCTGCGTGAGATCTTGGAGACTTATTTCCCAAAGATGGGGAATCCAGTTCACTGGAGCTTGAGGATCTTTCATAATGAGTGGAGGAAATCCTAAAAATTGTCTAGGTTGATGACGAGGGCCAGATGTAGCCACAAAAACCATTAATTTTTATCAATAAATTTTATCATGATATTTGTTAAAGTCTCAATGATAATACTCGAATGCCTAAAAAATAGAAAATAAAGATAAAAAATACATTAAGTGAAACAATCAACAAACAGAGGGAAATGACCCTGTCTAATAAGCACCAATCACTAGAGATGAAACCTAGTATCACAATGAATAACAGAGAGGGATTGCCAAATGTATAGTTACGGTTACTCTAGAGCTTTGCCCAAACCTCAGATTGATGGGCCAAGTACTCTCGTGAAGACGAGCACCCTCCCAAAAGTTGAAGACAGAGTAGGTCCATCTGTGTTACGTATTAGGGCATCCCGCCCCAGTCACCTTGTGTAAGTCCCTAAAAGTATGCCCACTAAGGATACCTCAGATCATAAACACTACTGGGGGGACATAGTCGTAGATAGTACACTGTGGGTAGGATACCAAAGTCCCCGAATCAGCTCCGAAATCCCCGAAGGGATCCCCAATACACAAAATACCCAAAGGAGTTGCAAGCAAGGCGGTCTATCTTCACTTAGAATCCGATGTTGTCTCGTATTTAGCTCTGCTTTGACTAGAGTGGTCCCGGTAGTATGAATGCAGAAGGAATTTTCTCTCTTTTAATGACACTAGTTTTGGTTTCTGATCTTAGGCAGTTTACTCACACTACCTATCCCAAGATCCTAGCCTAAACTAATGTTTGTTTTCTCTATAAAGAGTTATTGATTGATTTTAGGTAAATGTTATGTGTACCTTTTTAGTGTCTTCGGTAGGGGTGTTGATGTATGATGTGTGGTGGGACTCTTACTCAAAAATCATGCAAAATACAATGCTTGAAAATATTCAATTCGATGAAATAAGCTATATTCTACAAGTGAGATTCTTTCAGACATTCATATTTATTCCATGCATCCTAGTCATTAATACACAACATAACCAACACAAATCTTTGCAATGCTTTCTAACAACTATTTGAAACCAAAATGAAGCAAATTTTTACTAGCTAAGAAGAAGAATGAATAAAAAAATGTAGATTTTTCTTTTATAATTTTTTTTTAAGAAAGAAAAAAAGCTTATTTCCTAAAAAAAAATAAAAAAATTAGGACACAGATCTTGCTAACAAAGTACAAATGCAGATCCTTTTTTCAGTCCATGAGCAAGTTTCCCATACCTTTGAGTTTACAGACACTACTACATGTCAAAATTTGGGTGATTAACGCTTTGTAGCAGAGGCAACAAAGAGTTACTTGGTCCACTAACGCACTGTTTTTGTAAACTCGGAGCTTTATAAAGCTCTGTTTTCTCTGCTAACCTGCGTTAGTGTCAGAAAAAGGTTCTAAACAGGGATTTGGGAATCAGAACTAGGGCTAAACAAATGAGGGATGAATGCAGCAAGGTCTTGATGGGCCAGAAAAGGAATGCAAAAGTATAGGGAGGTCTAGAAGGGGGAGGAAACTAAGAACTTTCTTGGTGAACCGGGAACTAAATGTATAGTCCCCAGTGGAGTCATCAATTCTGCTATAGGATAAAATGCACGGTGTATGGAGAATGGAGATACCCTCAAAGGTCTTCTTGGGACCTTTGGCAGACTGTAATATTATCTGCAGTTGTCACAAAGTTACATGCATGTCCATAAATAATAACTAACTATTAAAGCAAAACCGATTGATTACCTCAAGCCTCCATGTATATTTGCTGGAGAACACAATGTAGCTAGGTGGAAGTCCCCTGAGTTGGCTCTAGATCAAGCCCTGCACATAGAAGAGACAAACATAATCACAACAAACAACCCTGATAATTAATACATGAATATATAAAAGACATCTAGTTACACATAACTAAGATACTCATGCTAAAAGGTATTGGACAAACAAGTAAATGAATGATAGAACCAACACCACGGAGTATATAGTACAACTCTAGTTCTATATTAGTGTCAAAAGAGTGATTACAACCATCTATTGCATCAACCTTCCCTTACCCTTCCAACTTCTCTCTCTCTCTCCCTTCTTACCAAATTCTTATGCTTAGATTTGAGACTATGCTCAAAAATCAAGTAAGCTATCCTTTCAAATAATCTCACCTCTTTCACCATAGCCCTAGCTTTTCTTATGTAGAAATCATGTTAGGGTTGCCAAGTTCCTCCATGAGTCTCTTAAGGTAAAAGCAATGATGTTTCCATGATTTTGAGCTGTTTCCCATTTGTCTCCTTAATTAAGATTAGAAATCCCACAAATAGGTCGAACTTGAGATGTTTCCTTGCTTTTGTGAGTAGATTTAGGAGGGAATATAGAGATATTTATGAGTCAATTCATTCCTTTGACCTCTATATGCTCATTAGGATCCACTAACTTTGTTCCCGAACCAACAACTAGAGTTAGTAGGGTCACTAACGCTCCCTTAGGCTTACAGAGAAGCTTTATAAAGCATGTTATCAATGTTTAGCCAACGTTAGTGTGGAAACAAGGCTTGTGAACTTGGTCTTTTCTTGAGCTATCATGTCTTTCCCCTCTGAGATGATGAGGGGGTCATTTTGTTGTATAACAATTTCGAGTGTTAAAAAAATGGATGGTAGAGCGTATTTGCATCCACTGTTAAATAATTGAGCACAGACTCTAGGGAACCAGAGGACTTACTGGATTCTGATCCCTTCTATGAAGAAGCATTGTTACCTAAGGTAGACTATTCAAGAATGCAGATAAGCAGCTCCCACTAGCCTCTGATTCTTGTAATTTTGAAGAGAGAAATGTTAGCGTGAATCTTCTTAATGTCTTTGACTATATTATAATCGAGTGTGGGAGACATTTACGAAGTGTTTGGAGGGGTAACTTCGTATACTATTTCCAGAGTGATAGACATGCTCTTAATGCTTGATGGAGTACTTGTCATTGTAGCTATACTTCTACACTTGCTCTAAGTGTTATGGGTTGATTTGATGGGTAGAGTGATCTTCCTTAACAAATTCTCTTTCAATTTCTTCTTCTTCAACTCTTATTCGGTGGCCAACCCTTGGCTTCTCAAGTTATATCAACTGTTCTACTTTTGGGTCAGGCCATCACTTAAGGGCTACCTTTTGGCAATGTTGTTTTCAATTGTGAATACACAATTGAGTGTATTCACTGCGTGCCTAACAATTGTAGTTTCTTTTGTTACAATGATTTCTTCCTTTTCTTTCATAGCTCAGTCTTCTCATCAGAAAGTACTATATCAATGATATGTGCAAAAATATCATTCATGTTATGGTTCCATTGTGGGCATGTCTTCTTTGAATGATATTTTGATGAAACGAGCAATATTGATCCATGCCCATATGCTCAAAATTCAACACAAATATTGAGCTTTGTGCAGACTTGGACGACTGGTTACTGTTGCTGCTGGAGTTGGCGTCCCTTCTCAAGATGTTGAATCTAGGAGCCTTTCTTGTCACGATGGTCTCTCTTGACCTTTGCTTTAACTCTACCAACTCATTAGACAAAGACTTGATGGTGTGGGTCAAGTTCTCAAGATCGACAAGTTATTTTTCCTTAGCCTTGCTTATGGAGGAGTGATACATTTTTCCCATGTATTTGGAGTATTTTGATGGTTTATAATCTAGAATGACTCCAATCGCATGCAAGTCCTTTTCAAATGCGATCGCTTCTTCATAACTTTTTGCAAGTCAGTTTCTTTTGCAGTTCTTTTCATGAACTGCACAATTCTTGTTGGTAAGGAAGATGTGTAGTAATGATTAGTGATGGATTCATGAGGTTTCATATATGCCAGAAATTTATTCAAGATATAGTTAAACCTTTTATTAAAGTCTTTCACCTTCTCATTATGCTCCATCTTAAGATTTCCTAGCTCTTTTAACAACATGGTGGGGGTTTTATCATCAATGATTTTTTCCAGAAAAAATATTCTTAAACCCCTTGCAATTATGGATTGAATTTAGAGGAAGAATATGATACCATACAATTTCTTTGCCATCTATGGTGCACATAAATATTATGCATGCAACATCATAATAACATACCTCAAGCATTTGTAGATGTAGGTAGAATTTGTCCAAATAGTCTTTCACTTTTACTGCCTTCTCAAGTTCATGCTTCATTAACGTGTTTAGGGGCCTTGGCATATTGTGAAAAATGCCCGGCAGCGTGAGTGGTATCTGAGACATCCATTCCAAATCTTGGTATGCCATATCTTCATCATTGTCCTCCTCCTCTTTGTTCGAATATGATGGTTCTTCTTCTTCTTCATCACCACCCAACCCACAGAAAGTATCGTCTGAGAGTAGAACATTATCTCCATCACCACCATTTTAAGATGGAGGTCATTCCGACTTCTTTGCATTTTCCGTAGAGTCTGATAGTTGTTCAAGAGTGGCAAGAACCAAATATTCAATCATAGAAACCACTATCCCAGTGGGGGTGGTTGGGTTATTCTTCGGAAAATAAGGAATATTGTGTACTCCCTGAATCAATTTAATAGCTTTTGAAAAAATACAGGTTACGGGACAGGTGGCCCAGCTCTGGTCATACGATATTTCATAAGTTTGTACAAGATTGGGTTGAGAACATTCACCAAATTCATAAATATAAGAAGGGAAGGTGTTGCTAATGTTACTTCCTGGACCATAAGATATAATATTAGGGTGGGAGAGGTTATCAACCATAGAAATTTGGCTTCCCTCCTACTAGTGCCAGAAATGTTGATGTTGATGGACCCACCAAGGTTCAAGGGGTCTCACGAATATGTGGTTCCAATTAGACCTCACACCATTTGTAGGAGCCCCATCTAGAGTATGGCCTAGTTTCCAAATTCTTAAAGATTTACCTTGGCTCTAAGTGTTAGCAAGAGAGAGGAATGCAATTGTGCCTTCAAAAAGCAAGTGAGTGTGCTAGGTGAGTGTTTGGTTGTAGGAGTGTCAATTTTCTTCTATTATGGAGGGATAGAAATAAGTGAGTCTCTAAGAGGGAGGTAATAGTACCACCCTAGACAAACGCAACCAAGAAAGATTTGTCTAACATCCAGCGCAATAGTCCATAAAGATGTGATGGTCATCATAACCAGTATAACAATAAAGATGTGTCTAAAATTTAGTGGAATAGTCCACAAGGATGCAAGAGCTATAGCAACCATTACAACAAATTCTCAATATGATAAGTACTAAAATAATCGAAATAGTTCAAATACTTTAGCAAAGATGAAAGAAAACATGAATTGCAAAACATGCACATAATAGCCTTAAAAATATTCATAATCCATGCATGAATAAAATTTTGGCCATGAGGATTCTAATATTAAGTTAAATTTCCAAGACTTGTATATAATGAACACCACTAGCTGCATTAGTTGAGCGTTGGAGCCACTCGCTACCCAAAAGAACTAGCTTGTCTCTCTAATGCCTTGCAGGAGGATCCAAGGTGAAAAGTCCTTTGCTCACACAATGAGGGTGTATATATAACAAATGCGAAGGTGATGCTTCACCTTCCTTGTAACTCTTTGACTACCCTCATGACTATTTGAGTTCCTATCAATTTTCAACTTTACATGACTCTTCATATTTTGTACATGTCCTTTGAACTTCCACTTTACAATACATTTTCGAAACATAAATTACATAATCCATAATAATGGTGTGGCATGTGATGATTCATGACAAAACATGACATGACACTATTGAAATGGACTTCTTGATGATGTGCCATGTGAAGCCACTCATTTTGCTCCTTTCTATGCATCTACTTGAGAATTCTCTTCTATCGACCTCCATATGGCTTAGAGGTAAGGAGTTTTCAATGATATCAACTCTTGAGGTGTGGTTGCAAAATAGTGTCCCTTTGCCTTCTCTTGATTGATCCTCTTGCATAATCAACATCAAAGGTTTCTTTCACCACTCTTACCTTCTTCATCTCCTTCTTCATCATCCTGTCATGGTATAAAAAGGACATGCATATACAATTCACTCATGATGAGACAACATCAGTCCAATAAATCCCTAGTATAAGATAATGCATGTTGATTTGCGTACTAAGCCAGAACCAGTTGACAGGCTGAGAGAGAGGCTCAGTGAGTACGCAATTTTGCAACTCAAGCAGTCAGGGGTGAAGCTTGAGACTTGATACCGTGTAATGTGTATTTTAGCCTAGACTAAGGAAGGAAATTGCGTAGTGTGGGAGCTCAGTGTGATAAACTGAGGGGATGGACATTGGTTTAGCCTATTGTACAGTTTTAGAAGGTAGAGGAGGTTGCAAAATTACATAATTTCATAGCTGAGGAGTTCGGGGCTTGTGCTTCAGGACATAGATTGCGCAATTCACAGTTGACACTAGGATGAAAGGTTGTATTGTGCAATTTTGGATGCTAAGGTCTGCGCTTCAACATGAGAACTATGTAGTGTAGAGTCCTGGAAGGCAGAAACTAAGAATTTCATAGTGTCAGGAGGAAGGGTCATAGCTAGAGGACTGAGGCTACGCAATTTCTAGTTCATGAAGGCCAGATGAGGCTAAGTTGCCTGGTTGGAAAGTTTTTGGAAATTGACTAAGTGTGGGATTTGTGAGGACGATGTGAACAATGGAAAGACTTTGACTATGATCACAGACTTAAAATACTTAACAACATAATAAAAATCCCATCAAGGACAGGTGAATGACAAACTTCCCTCAGTGTGACAACTTTACAACGACTTACGACAAGTGGGATATTAAAGATACACTTTGCGGTCACTGTGATGACACTTGTGTGACAATTCTTACAACTTTGAGAATGAGTGTGATAGATTTTTACATGGTAGGATAAACTCATTTTCACAAATATCACCCCTTGAAACCACCGAAATAATCTTATATACATCGTGCGACACTTAACATGTGAAAAGATGACATTTTTTTTCTCGCAAAAGGGACCAAAACACTAAAATAAAGCACATGAAATGGATTTGAATGTTTGCGACGATAATATACAAGACCACGGTAGGCTCTGAATTTTAGTGTGGGCCAAAATTTGGGAGGGTGTTGTAGTAGCAACAACACTATTCTAACCTAAGATGCATGATGTTGTTATGGAAATGGGGTCTATAAATTTAAACCTTAGTTTGACACCATCGTTGTGTTTGTTTCATCAAAACAATTCCAGCGATATAAAACTCTACCTCAATCCGACCTTTAGATCAAGAGATGTGACCATTACAATTTTTTCAAATTAGAGAGTGCCACATCATCATCCTGACCATATGGCAAGCATGTGGCTACACCCACCTAGCTAATCTCTCACTACCACTTGGCATTTATTTACTAGATGCTGACCCATTCATTGGTTTTTGTTCCACAACCCCGCACTTTAAATTAAAATGCAATTCATTTTGATATATATATATATATATATATATATATATATATATATATATTATATATATATATATATATATATATATATATATATAGAGTATAGATATATATGGCTGGCCATGTAACAGGCGTCATATATCGCCAATATTTCCATCTCCCAGGCTCTGTTACCTGACTCCTCTCCCCATTATCACATTCACAAACCATTCAGGGTTGACCCATTGGCCTAACCCATTTGTGGTCCCGCAAATATGCGATAATGGCTAGGCTATTGGACTCACATGTCTGCTACAGTGGCCTAGGCTTACATCATTCCATGCTCGTTGAAGCATTCATCCCTATCACACAACCACGAAAGTAACCTCTGGGATTGCATGCCCTAGTGGGTCCACACGATTGCATCATCAATAATTTTAGGTACTGGGATTTCATCTCACATATGATTATGGGGGTCCCACTCTTACCATCCTAGCTAAACTTATGTCATCTCGACATTCCTCTTATGCAACCGTTTTTTGGGCTTCTGGGAATGAGACCTTCAGGACGATGTCTTCTCGGATCTCGCTTTGGTAATTGATTTCTCTACTTGATCTCAGTCGACCATTACCGGAATTTCCTACTTGGTCATGAGTCATAGTCATATGGGTTAGCTACTTGGTCTTCAAGCCCACCTTCCCACAACCTGATAACTACCAGCTTGACCATGAATAAGGTTTACAAGGCCTAGGATATGGCTTCTACTGCACTATTTACAAGGTCAATAGAACCTCCTTTTGAGCCATTTTAATGGCTTTCATCTCCTTGTCCATTACACCCATGGAAAAAAACCAACCCACTTGGATGTCTTACTACCATTCATTTAGCCTTGGATAATCATATGTCAATTAAAATTAGAGTTATAAGACTCAATTTTTTGTTGTTTCTAATCACAAAATAGTTTTTAACATGCACATAAATTTTTTTGTGCTTGATGTATTGAGGAGAAATGCTCAAAGGTATTCCAATGATGGCCTTTTCTGGCCCATCTAACCATTTTCAGCCTTTCTCATATATTCATGTTCCTTATTTATGTGTAGGGCCTCCTTGGATCCCTTACTAGAGCATTGTGGCTTCCTTCCACACCCAATCAATGTTTTCAAGGACCCAAAAGCATGAAATTGAAAGAAAAAATCCAAAGGAAAAGAGAGAAAATATAAAAATAAATAAAGTCATGATAAGAGTCATAAAATCACCAAGCAAAATAGCTTGCCCATGTGCAATCCAATAGTAAAAGTGAAAATTCAAGCATAAATCATTCAAGGAACACAAAACATAAAATATTCAACAACGTAACAAATCAATCCCCATGAGTTTTGGTGTCCACCAATGTCTCACGATTAAAATCTCGGGAAATTTCCAACCATTCCTGTGTTACACGTCATTTTGTCGCATTAGGAAAATGATCATCGAAATTGGATCTCTCACCATCCATCCAAGTGTCATGAAACACTCCCTTGCAAGTCGAAAACTTATATACCTTGAACAAAGAAAAATTTCTAGATGTCATGGTACAAAACCATGCTTTTTGAGCATCTGCGCAGTTTTTCTGAACAAAAACTGCACATGTGCAGTTTCTTCCATTGTAAACTATGCAAATTTGCACTTTGTTTCTGAACAAAAATTGCACAGGTAAATCAATAAAAAGTAAAAATAAAAAGTAAGAACTAGAAGCATTGCTGGGCATTTCATCTGTAGCTTTTGAACCCTATCCAAGTAATGAGGCTATTTCTTTTGATTGGAATAGACCAATAGAACCTCATCTTCCTTCTTCCATCCCTTTCCAAATCATTGTGAAGTCTTATGTTAAGAATGTGTGTCTCAAAAATATAGATGAAGGTGCTTTTGTAAATATTTTGTCCTCGACTACTTAGCAAGCTCTGGGCTCCCCTCACCTTGTGCTTGTTACACAGAATATATTAGCTTTTAATAGAACTGTTAGTGAACCTTTAGGAATCATTCTTAAGTTACCTATTACCTTGGAAGGTAAGACTATTTGTATTGATCTTATGGCAGTCCAAGGTCCCTTAGATTTAAATTTTCTCCTTGGGCAAGAATATTTTTATGCTATGAAAGCTATCATATCGCCACTCTTTCACATGTTGTCCTTCCCTCACAATGGAAAAATTGTGATAGTTGATCAGCTTTGATACATTTATCTTGCTTTGACTACCAGTCATTCAACATCCTTGAATGTTCCTTATGTGGAAGTGGAACCTACCCTGCCACAAGTTAATTATGTGGCAACATCTCCCATGTTTTCAGTTACTAGTGAGCCTCTCACTATCTACTCGACTTCTTTTGACTTATATCTGGTAAATTACGTGGTTAAAACTTCAATAGGGGCATTTGAATACAATTTTCTTATCCATATCGATCCCCTTAACATGTGTTCCTTTTAGAGAACTGTTATTCCATCTGATGAAGTCATTTTGGAAGCCATGATAAAGGGGTGCCCCTTGACGTGTGCTTCTTCCATCTAGAAGCCATGAACAAGGTTTTATGAGGATAGTTGTTTTACTATGTCAACCTCGTTAAAAAATGAAACAAATCCTTATGATGATAGTTCTTTTACTGTGTTAATCTCGTTAAAAAAGGAAACAAATCCCTATGAGGATAGTTCTTTTTCTGTGTCAACCTCATTAAAAAATGAAACAAATCCTTATGAGGATAGTTCTTTTACTATGTCAACCTCATTAAAAAAGGAAATAGATCCTTATGAGGATAACTCTTTTACTGTGTCAACCTCGTTAAAAAATGAAACAAATCCTTATGAGGATATTTCTTTTACTATGTCAACCTCATTAAAAAATGAAACAAATCCTTATGAGGATAGTTCTTTCACTGTGTCAACCTCATTAAAAAATGAAATAGCTCCCTATGAGGATAGTTCTTTTTCTGTGTCAACCTCGTTAAAAAATGAAACAGATCCTTATGAGGATAGTTCTTTTACTTTGTCAACCTCGTTAAAAAATGAAGCAGATCCTTATGACGATAGTTCTTTTACTATGTCAACCTCATTAAAAAATGAAATAGATCTTTTTGAGGATAGTTCTTTTACTGTGTCAACCTCATTAAAAAATGAAACAGTTCATAAGAGCATAGTTCTTTGCCTATGTCAAGCTCGTTAAAAAATGAAACAAATCCTCCCCTATTTGAGTTGGGTCTTTAATTACATCTCATAAATTTTAAGTCGAGTCTTTCTGATCTCGTAAACAAGCCTTCCTTTCATCATCTATTAGTAACTTGTAGTCTAATGAGGTGAATGAAATGAAGTTTGGGGGTTATGTGCCTTGCATTAATTATTCTAGGGGCATGAAAAATTATCTCAAGCACAATTTTCTCTATTTCAAGCTTGTGTAAAAATGAAACCACCCTCAAGCACAATTTTCTCTGTTTCAAGCTGGTGTAAAAATGAAACCACCCTTGAGCACAATTTTATCTATTTCAAGCTTGCATAAAAATGAAACCACCCTCAAGCTGAATTTTCTCTATTTCAAGCTCATGTAAAAATGAAACCATCCTCAAGCACAGTTTTCTCTATTTCAAGCTTGTGTAAAAATGAAACCACCCTCAAGCACAATTTTTCTTTGTTTCAAGCTTGTGTAAAAATAAAACTTATCTCGATTCCATTTCGGCTATTATTTCCAAGGCTCGTTAAACTCATGATAATCCTGATCTCCTTTTGTTATTTTTTCATGCTCATAGAACATAAATGACAATGCCAAGTTCTTTTTGTCTTTTCTTGCTCGTTAACTAAATTGAAAGCAGGTAAGATGAGTATATTTTTATCCCTTTTTCAAACTCGTTACAACTTGCTAGAAAGAGAAACCATATAGTCCTCTTTTAAGCCCTTTTCCGGCTCTTTAAAAATGAAAAGATTTTCGAGTACTTGTTTGTTCAAACTCATAAAAGTAAATGAACAACTGTCCATTGAGTATAATCTTACCCCTTTTACGGACTGAGCCTGGACTATTTACGAAAAAGGTATACATTGACTTATTATGGTCAATAGAGTTCTCTATTGTATTATTTTATCCTTTTTTGGACCTGAGGCACTAAACTTACAAAAAAGAACTTGATGTACTTTACTTATGTTTTTCTTTTGACTCCCTGACACTAAAAAATGCCAAGCTTTACTTTCTCCAGGCTCGTTAAAATTTTATGGTAAAAGAATTGAATGAGTTTCATTTTTGTGTCTTTTTGAAACTGTTAAAAATGACATCAAGTTATTCCTTTACTAGAATTGTAAATATTAAATAGTACAGGACTCATTAAGCATGATGAGACCGAACCACTCCTTCTTAAGGTTCATTAAAAATAATAGGATGTACTCATCCGAAGGATGAGCTTATAAGAAAATCATATGTTATCCTCCTCAAGCTTGTAAGAAAATAAATAGTTACTTTCCAGTAATGGTGGGGGAATATTGAGAAGAAAAGTTCATTTCTTGTATTTAAGGTAGTATGTTGCTCTTGAACATGAGACTTTGTCACATATCTGTTTGGGTTGGGGAATCCATTTATATCATAGTTAATCGAACCTTATTGAAAGTATTTAGTTGGTTTTGGATAGTATCATTGAGTCAAATGGTGCTAAGTCATTTTGTCATGTCGCCAATATATTGAAGGGACGTCTAAACCTCAGTTCAAATTACCTTGCAATTTGTAGCCTTCAATCACATTGGTCATCCCTGAGTTAGTCCATGCAAATTGTTCTTTAAAACTTGACATGAGTTTCATGTGATAGGCCCTCCTATGAAGGGTCACTTCATATCTACTTCAACTCATTATCTAGGAAGTTGATCTAGAAACCTTCAGTACCTTGAATCCTGCATGCCTTAATGGAAGGTTTCTCACCTTCGATGATAGGTTCTCATCATTTTCCTTCGATCAAATGATTATATGAGTGTTCGACATCAGATCACCTTTTCACACTATAAATATTGTAGTAAGAGTACCTTGAGATCCATTGTCATTATTGTTGGTTTCTTTCACACTTGTTAATGGTTCACATCATTGACTCGCAATCAAGTGGTTTCTTCCATGTTTGACTTCAAGACATTTACTCGCATAGTTAGATTCATTTTATGGATCAAGAGATGGAGATCAAGAGCCTAGATCTAGTTTCATCCATATAGGATGTGAGGATTTTCATATTCATAATTATATAGAGAGTTTTATGTTTGATGGTTGTGTCCATCCTATATCTACTTTGACATGATGCATTTGGGTACTATGCTTTTTGACTTTTATGTTCTAAGTATGGGAATGCCTATCTCAATGATGATTATTATATTGCATTATAATACTTTATTGATTATTGCAGGTTTCCAACCATGATGTCCAATTCAATCCTTGATATGATAACGTACTTTAGTCCTCAAACCTTTCTGACTTTTCATTTTAGGGGGTAATTTGTTACACGTCATTTTGTCACATTAGGAAAATGATCATCAAAATTGGATCTAGTGCCATCCATCCAAGTGTCATGAAACATTCCCTTGCAAGTCAACAACCTATATACCTTGAATAAAGTGGAATTTCTGGATCTCATGGTACAAAATCTTGCTTTTGAGCATCCAGGCAGTTTTTCTGAATAAAAACCGCACATGTGCCGTTTCTTCCACTGTAAACTACGTAGATATGCACTTTATTTTGGAACAAAAACTATGCAGTTAAATCAATAAAAAGTAAAAATAAAAAGTGAGAGCTAGAAGCATTGCTGGGTGAATCACTCCCAACAAAAAGCCTCAAACTCATGTTTATTTGAGCCTAACCATAGTTTTGATGGAATTAAATCCCATTCTTCAAGGAGCCCTTATCCCTCTTTTAGTGGATCTCATCCTTGGACTAAGGATCTCAAACTACTTCCTTTTGGCCTATTAATCAGGTCATAGGTGGGGGAATTGAGGGAGGCTGTTGAGAGTAAGTTTATGTTGGAGTAACCAGGTTGAAGAGCTTATCATTCTTGGAGAGGATCGAGATCAATGGGAGGAGCTTTACAACATCAAGGTAGAGATTTTGTAGCTCCTTTATTTTTATGAAATTAATACAAACAAACATTTCTTCACTTCAATGTTTAATGGATTAATTGATGGATTTCATGGATGGTTTATGTTATTAATATTTTTCCATTGGAATGATTTTATTTATATTTTTCCATTGAATGATGTTTGTTACTAGTCTCTTGATCACTAGTTTGAATTATTGAATCATTTATGTTGCATATGCCTTTGATCCTTTGTTGTTTCCATGTGTGTAGGTCTAGATTCAAGCATGGAGGAGCTACACTGAAGCCCAAATAGGGATCTTCATCAATCATGTTGTAATAAGGTACGAATTTCCATTTCTCACCTTGTTAGCTTATGATTCAAGAAAATATAGATTTAGGGAAGGAATTAGTTTGATTGTATGTTTGCTTCTAGTTTCCTTTTAGGATCTAGGGTGACTGATGTTATCAACAAGAGCGATTTATCTTCCTAACATCCTTCTTGTTCTGTCATTCCATGTTACAAGCTTCTTTTACTGCCACTGAGTCTAGCTACACTGTTACATGCACTCAGTTGTTAGTGTCATTCATGAAATTTGCACATTAGTTTCTACCCTACCATGTTGTACCAAGCATTTTGTCCTACAACGGCACAAACATCTCAGTGATTCATTAGTCACATGTCTTGAAAGCCTAGGACATAATTCATCATGCTTATATCTTAGAATAATTCCAAAATCAAAAGTTTCATACACACAATCATATCAATTATTTTATAGTCATGCCTACACATGTTTAGAAATCAATTTTTTTAATACAAAAATCACCAACATTCAATATAGTCAACCTCTTTTCCAAGGTCGAAAATTCATGGCATCTGCAATCTCATATATATATATTATATATATATATATATACTACATTCATAAGTGTATCAAGATTCAACATGCAATCTACAATCAACACCTAATTATTCAATCATGATGCCACACCTAGTATCCACTTCCATAAGCAAGAAACCAACATATAATCAGCAATCATAGTGCTAACATCAAAACCAAATAAGTATACGTTGAAACCTACCACTCTTTAATAGAGCCACAAAACATCATGCCTTCAATCCAATGAGGCGCTAGGCCTCACCACATGCAGACCATGGGATTCTTACATCCCAATTAGTATATATATACATATGCCTATTATTCAGTGAACCAAGAAGTGTTATACATAATACACATCGCATAGGTATTCTTCCCCAAATCCCTCAAATATCATGAAGATACTTGTTACAAGCATGCAAGATCACATATCCCAACCAATGGTGGTTGTATGGTATGAGTAACTTATTTCCCTGTAGGTAGTTTTGCAAAATTAAAGAAAAGATAAAATCCAAGGCCACAACCACTGACTTTCCAATTGTCAAATTTCCAACTATAAAATGCATGCATTGCTAAGGAATTTATCACAATAACAGATTGAACATCATTACAATCAAAACCAACAATCTGAGTAGGATGATATCATACTTACATTCAGATATTATGCTTAAAGTGAGATATGTCCCAAAACCAGGGATTCATGCATTATCACCATGCAAGTAGTAAATTAGTTATAGACCAAATTTTAACACCCAAGCATTAATTTAGTTAATTTTTGAAAAATCATTCTGAAACCACTTTTTATAGGAATTTTATTGTCACTTACCCATGATGGAGTCTATCAAGTGCAATTGTTGAACATAGATGCTCTTATACCACTCTATAATAGCTCCATCATAATTATCACCATAACATTGATTGAAAGGAGGTGGCTATTATGATAACGAAAGATCCAAGATGTTGTTATGGAAATGGGGTCTAAAATTTAAGATCTTTTCAACTACTTAAAATCATAGTTTGACACTATCATTGCATTTGTCTCATCAAAACAATTCTAGTGATATAACACTTTACCTCAATCTGACCTTCAGATCAAGAGATGTGACCATTGCAATTTTGGAAAATTAGAGAGTGCCACATCATCATCTTGAACACATGGAAACCACGTGGCTACACCCATGTAGCTAATCTCCCATTGCCACCTGGCATTTATTTACTACTTACTGACCCATTTATGGGTTTTGGTTCCACAACCTTGTGTTTTGCACTAAAATGGAATTCATTTTCATATATATATATATATATACATATATAGATGACCGACCACTTGATGGTCGTCATATACCACCAATCTTCTCCTCTCCCATACTTCATTACCGAACTCCTCTCCCTTTTAGAACATTCACAAACTGTCAAGGGTTGACCCTCTAGCCTAACCCATTTGTGGGGCCACACATGTCCACTAATGGCTAGGCTGTTGGGCTCATGTGTCTACCAAATTGGCCCATGATTATGTCATCCCATGCCTGCTTGAACATTCATCCCTCTTGCACTCCTTCAGAAGTAACCTCTGAGCTTACATGCCTTCATGGGTCCACATTGTTACACCATCAATAATTTTGATTCATCTTGGAATTTAATTTCACCTAAAAATATAGGGGTCCCACTATTTCCATCCTAGCCCATCCTATGTCATCTCGACGTTCCTCTTGCGTAACCCTTTCATGGACTTCTGTGAACAAGACCTTTAGGATATTGTCATCTTCGGTCTCACTTTGGTCATTTATTTCTCTACTTAATATTAGTCGACCATTACATGAATTTCATGCTTGGTCAGGACTCGTAGTCATATGGGCTAGCAGCTTGGCCTTCAAGCCCACCTTCCCACAACTTGATAAGTCCCGCCGTGACCATTAATAAGGTGTAAAAGACTAAGGATATGGCTTCCACTACGCCATTTACAAGGTTTACAACCATGGCTCTTCCACAGTGGTTTTTCCCAATACTTGGGCCATGGGAAATATACTTGAGCTTGCTCTAGTGGTTTTATAAATTAATTCTCCCACCTTGAAATATTACCACAGTTGGGCTGGGGGAGACGGCTCTCTTCCATATATTTGCACAGTACTCTCCCACACCAGCACATAGTTTACTTCACAAACATTGGTATTTTAAAATTTTATTTATAGCACATGCATATATGTGTGTGTGTATAACTAAGCTATTCGTCATGAGATCAAAAATATTGAATGAGGACTTAATGGAAAAAAAAATTGGCGATATTTTAAACAAGACAAGGACTTGTCCATTTAAATTTAATGAGAGGTTAATCCATTAGTGACTCATGGCCATTCAAATTGTTAATAGAAATGAAAAACCAAGCTCATGGGAACAAATAGGGAGCCACCCAATGCCCTTAACTTCTATAGTAAGTCAACACTCTATAGTTAAATAGGATTATCATTCCCAATTAGATTTATAAGCCAAACCACACACTGTTCTAGCACTTCAAAAATAGCCTTAGTAAGAAATTAATCAACCAAGAGAACAATAGATTATAGACCATGAGTCATACATCATTAGCACCAGTTCAAATAAGAAATGAAAAGATATTTTTGTGGTGATTAAAGAGCATGAGAGACACTTATCTTATACAACATATATGTGTTCCAACTGATAATGGGACTTCAACTCTCTTCCCACCCATAGACAAGTTGTATCTAAGTCTTTCTTTCAACTGTCACCCCTAAGCCAAATTTCGGAGCTTGAGGTTGGAGTGTTAAACCATGTAAGGTCAACAAACTTAGTTAAAACAGAGCCTACAAGGTAATGCCACCTTTATGCACCAGTTATCAAATAACTAAATTCATAGGGACTCACTTCCCTCACCTGTTCTCAAGAAATTTGTGTTGTCATATCTGAGAGCCAATCCCAATAAGTTTCATTATAGGGGTGTTTTATATCACAAAGGATATCCTCTCTAAAAAATGACAGAAATATTAGTATGCCATGGGATAATTCATTAGTTCCAAGCTATTGATGATTCAGTTGATTCTTCAAACCACAAGCTTCCCATTGGTTTCTTTAGTCTTAACGAAATCCACTCTTGGTGGTTTCTTCAGCCCTAAATAAGCCACTACTTGATTACGAAAGGAGGATAGGTCAATATGAAAATATGGAAACATTATTTAGTGCCAATATAATGATAAATCAATAGGTTCTTCAAACCAAAATCTTCCCAATGGTTTCTAAGCCAAGCCACTCTAAATAATATCTTTAGTCCTCAGGGAACCATAGGAGGATTTGATTTCAGCATGGGGAGGTTCCTTAGCTAGATAAACTATTGATGGATAAAGAGAACACCTGTCAAGTTACTTTATCAATGACTCAATCACTAGAGCTTAAGCTCCAAGGAAACTCCTTGTGGTTCATCAACCCCCACAAATACCTATGTGTCTCCTCCCAATCCAGTAGTTTCATTAATATGCAAACTTCCTAGCGGGTTTCTTAGTCCAAGGAAAACCACTCTTGGTGGGTTTACCTATCCTTCGAAATCCATTGCTCTCTTTCCTCCACTAGAAAATCCTCTAGGCCTTATTCAGATAATTTATTTTCAATCTAAGTTCTCCTTCTTTGGTGAGTTTCCTCTTCCTATTTCCTTCCTTTTCATGAGGAATTTATTGCTTTATTTTCCCCTACATTAAGTCTTCCCCTTCCAAATGGAAGATTGAGTGTTCCCAGGAGCATCTTGGTCTCCCACCACTTTTATGTTATTTATTTGCAATAAAAAATCATTTATTTTCCCAATAGGAGACTCTCGGCCTGCAATGCTTCAACACAAGCCTATTTTCCATGATGGTTTTTTTATCTTTTGAGCGGTCTATGTGGACCAAATCCATGAATAATGCAACCCATTCTCTCCCTCCTTTTTGCTTCGCCATATTGTCCTCTTATAGCATTGTCACTTATTAAAAATTTTCCTTTCTTGCCTTGTAGTTTTTTCTAGAAGACACATGGGCTTGCCCTTCATCTTAGTTGATTTTAGTTCATTGACAGCTCCATTAAAAACCACTTAGTTGACCCATGATTGATATTTAAAAAATCAAATACCTTAATAATTTCCTTCCTCAGGCATTGGAATCCATGTCCCTATCTCAACCATTTTTTGTTTATAATTATATAATTACAAGGAAAGGTTTTACAAGGGGGATTAAAGCACAAGGGTTGTTATAGTTAAATTTCCCATATGTGCTTCATCTTTTTATAGGTCATTATTAAGTGTTATATGCGATTTACGATTACAGACAAAAGTATCTCCCATAGGTCAGTGCCTAGCCTAGAACAATAGAGAGACAAGGAAACCAATGCTTTTCCTTAAAGTAAATAGGTTATAGAGTGAGGCCTACCTGAAATCCTTCACACACTTCTCTCCTTCTTTAGATTGCACGCTCCAATTCTAGCTCTGGTTGCCAAAATTAGAGTCTTTACTGTTAGGTAACAAAAGCCAAGAAACTATGATATATATGGAGTATCATCTAAGTACTTCATTCAATAGATCAACATGGTATTGAAATATATGAAATAACAACATCACATATAGGAAAACAATGAATTCTTTTCATTAATATAAATGGAAGGAGATTACAACCATAAGTAGCAGTTGATCTTGTAGAAGAGCTCCTCCAAGTTGTTGACTTGTCCTTTTCTTGTCACAATATGCACCTCCAATCACCCTAAATCCATGAAACGATGACCACTCACTACAATCGCATAGGGGGATAATCACTCTCCAAAATCCCACCCCCAACCACATAGGAGGCTGGGAATATATAGAGAAGTAAGGTAAGCTGGGATTTATTATCCAATTACCAATCTTGGGTAAGAGATTAACCTTTGATTGAGGGATAGGATCAAAGGCTAAGTGGTGAAAAATCCAATGTAGGTAAGGATAGGATCCGAATGTTTTATCTAAGGTTAGTAGTTGAAACAACTTTTGGAAACTCCTAGAAGAGGAAGCTTCCAGAATATCGAATATTCTCCTAGATTTATAGAAACAAGATAGGTGTAAATGGAGCAAACTACTGGTGATGAACGCGGGCCATATTGGAGTAACCTGCTGGTGAACACAACCTAGTAGGCCTAGAGGGAGCATTGGTCCTCAAACTGACTTAGATGATGTAGTTTAGGGCTGAAATTACGGGAAATGAAAGGTACATTCTTAGGGATTTGTGAAACATAGTGACAATGGGGTATAGGATGTTGATTGATCCCATTAGGAGGCTCAGTACTTGGATGTGACAAAATGGCCTATAAAAAAATGCCCCCTAAAGCGCAAAGTCAGATATGATGATTGATGACTGAAGTGCTTTACCTTGTGACAAGTAGGGATCAAGGTCAGTCAATGAGCTTCATATGTTACAATAAATTTACAACATGACATCTTTGTTTTCTTAGGGAGGCATACCCATACTTAGCTCATAAGCTAATATAACATGTACACTGATCAAAATACATATCCATAGTTACAACTGGTAGAGCCATGACTGGATGACTATCTATATGATCATGACCATCATACATTGTGATATTTGTATAATCCTGAAATCACAACCTGGATGGTGGAGACTAGATACGAGGTCTTCTATCTCATTCACACGAGTTCACATGACCAACCAATGTACAAGTATAATCATGTGAATAAATGAGCTAGAGTTGAACATGGCAGACACCATCTGATTGCTAATCAATGATGTAATTCAATAACAAATGTGAGAGAAAGTATGGTACAATCCATATGGTGTGAGTAAATGAGTTGATGTCGAAAACCACATAGAACCTTTAAGTCAAAGGCCATTGATGTAAAATTGTTGCCGAGAGCGAGGAAACTTGCCATTGATTTATGCAATTACCACAGTACCAAAGGTGTGTTTCTAATTCAACTTCCTGGATGATGTTCTGATGTTGATAGGAAGCAACCCATTGCACGAGGGCCTTGATGTATCCCCCATCAATGACATGAAATGGGTATCATGATTGAGAAAGAATTATCATAATGATCTTGACATGGAACTAGATTAGGAAAGGTAGACATGAAATGAAGGCTTAAAAGTATTGTAGTAGAGATCAACTAAATGTCTTCTCTTGAACACAATGTCGACACTAAATGGAGTTGGCAACATTGACCCAAAACCAAAATGGAGGCTCTGAAAATGCTATGATAAAAAAATACAAGAAAATTACCCAACCCAATTGCCATGTAGATGAAGTCAAAGAGTGTCGTGTTCAAGAGTGACTCTTTTCCATTAGAAAAATGGAATCCATTGTTTTCCCAATTTCCCCAACCATATTTGGTCGATACCTCTTTATTTTTTAACAAGCTTGAGGAGGATAACATATTCTTGATTTGTAAGTTCATCCTTCGGATGAATCCCTCCAAGTATATTTAACGAACCCTGAGAAGGTGTGGCTCAGACCCATAATGATCGACAAGTTCGTCATTGTTTGATGTTTTTATGAGTCCATCGAAGGTAAAACTTGACATCTTTTTCATGTTTAGAGAGTTTGAAAAAGAGGTGAAAAAGAAAACTCCAAATGTCCCTTTTTGTAGGTAGTCCCTTAGGTCTGAAAAGTTAGAAACAAATACCTAAGAGAACCTCTTAGCCATGATTTACCAAGGTTTTCCTTTTTCATAGTTAGTCTATCTCAATTTGGAAAAGGGTTAAACTTATACTGAATAGATGTATTTTCATTTACTTTTACGAGTTTGAAAAGACAAGTGCTCACTAATATTTTCATATTTTGGGAATCTGAAAAGAGTTGAAAGATGACTCCAAAGGGTTCCTTTTTCATAGGTTTAAAGAGTTTGAAAAAGAATAAAAGAATACTCTATGGTCAAAGTAACTTGTTCAAACATAATGAAAACCTGTTAATAGCTGTCGACCTACTCAAAACACCAGAAGAATGATTAAACATACATGTTTCATAGAAAAATGAAGCATATCTAGGTCAAAATAAAAAAAATGAATAAAATAATTAGAAAATGACCATAAATATTCAAAATGAATTGTCATTTTTACCACTTCACATTTTACCTTCAATAGTGAGTATTTGGAGCCCTTTTTCCCTCAATTTTCTTCAGCTAATTGTGGCTAATCCAGGGATGTCACTGTTCAAGTGTCGTCACTTCCATGTAGGAACTGATAACTTTCTCAATCTTTCTATGGTCCATTTTTGTATTTTAAGGCAAATGTTTTAAGGTTGTAAGGCCCCTAGGGTCCATAAAAAATTCCCTGGGACCAACGCACCCCCTTGTGTCAAAAAATGTGTTGCACCTAGGAAGAGTAACACTGCAGTCATAGGTGAAATACTCTACTAAACATTGTTGGGGTGCATTGGGTACATTTTCCTAACTTGTATTTCAATTTTACCTCAAACTTTGTCAAGTTTCTTGCATGGGAAAGAGCCTAATGGATTCATTTTTCATGTTTTAGGTACCCATTAACACAAAATGGAATTCAGCTGGTGAGAAGGCGAACATAAGGAACAATATTTGAATGTGGTAAATGGCCCTACTATCATTCATTCTCTCAAAAATTGTAGATTATTAGAGTTATTTAGGTTTCTTGGTATGCAGAAAGAAATGGAGTTGTTGAAGTACCTTGTACGTTCATGGGATTTTAGGCACATACATTCAAGTTTCAAGATAATCTACTCAAGGTACAGGTAGAGGATATTTACTTTCTGATAGGATTGTCAAAGCGAGGGCCCCCTGTGTCTCTTCTAGGTCGAAGAAGTGGTGACGAGATGGTGAAAGAATATATCGCTACCTATAGCAAACCTTGAGCCCTTTCTACTAGGGATGGAAATATCATCATGAAGGATGTAACCCAATTACCTCTGAGAATGATCTTGTTCATTATCGCAAGATTTGTAGGTAGCTCAATGCTACATGTAGCAAGAAAATCATACATGCAGTATGGGATAGAGTGTTTAGAGCCGACTGTATTCAACTAGAGTGAGGGTGTCTTGGTCAATTTGAAGGAAAAACTTACTAAAGAAAAGGAGGGGAAGTTGAAGAACTTCTACTATGGCGTGATCTTGGTCCATTTTGGTTTAGAGCGGGTGCCATTATGGCAGGCTCAACAAATTCTACTCGAACCCATTGATTTGAGGACCCCATGGATGAGGAGGTGGATAGACCATATGAACCAACATGTAGGCCCATCAACGATCAAAATTTCACCAACCTTGTTAGTGTGGCTACACAGGTAGTTCATCATTATCGATGATTTTCCTTATGTAAGGATGGATTTTGTGATGATCTCGAGCTCGAGTTGCCTAAGGGTGAGAAATGAGATGATTTAGGTAAGATACTTCGACCATTAAGTTTTTGAAAGTTTTATGATTTTTATGGATTTTTATGTTCTTGATACTAAACTATTTTATTTTTTCATGCACAGATTGGACCTATTCCACCAGTAGGTGCTACATATCTTTGTCACCTAGAGAGATAGCCACAAGAGGAGGAATTGAGACCAATACATGTGTCTATAGTAGGAAGGGATTGATGATACCATGGTCTATCAGCTTCCATTGCAACTTCAACGAAACACAATCAGAGTGCCTAGTCATATTGGTCGATTACTATGCAATATAAATCATCCATTGTCATTTTATTATGAGCACCATTGAATCATGTACTTAGATGTTTTGCATGTAATTTTTATATGGATGATGTATCCATATGTGTCTCGGGGCACACATTTTTTAAAACCAAACTTTATATATATCTATATTATAATATAATATAATATATATATATATATATACACACACACACACACACACACATTGTTTCCTAGCTCCTATTAAGCTTTCAATATGATGTGATGTGAATTGAAAGTTATTTAGATTCTTTACAAATGTCGATCTAAAAAAAAATTAGCTAGGGCATCTACTAATGTGTTCATATTTATAGAAATATGATCATATTGTATGAAATGGAAATATCTTTCTAGAAGACACACTCTCAAAACCATGCGAATGATGTGTGATTTTGACTAAATAGTTATTTGTGAGCTATAGTACTACGAGTTGTGAGTTAATCTTGATGACTATAGGGAAGATACCATGTGAAATAGCATTAAAAAGCACCTCAACCACTACGCTATACTCAACGATGTTTTTATTCGAGCGACTAATGAAAATTCCTTGCATACTCATTATCTTGCCATTCAGAGAAAAGATAGCCCACACTCCGGAGGATAGGTTCTTACTATGGTTAGCACCATCGACATAACCAATATGCAGTTTGAGAGAGGTTGACATTTGCATTCCAAAACTAAATATAATCAACAGAAAACATGAGAAACTTTGAAAAACACACTTAACACATCTATAGACATGATGTACACAGTGTACCATGCATGGGATCAAGCATAATATTTTTTGAGGTACAACCCATTTCTAGGATGCGCTAGTGAAAATGTATCAAGATCTACTAACTCATAAGCCCCTTTTGCAAGGACTCACTTGATAATGTATGGGCCTAGCCACATAGGCTGGAACTTTCCTTATCCTAACTTGTAGACCTTCTAGTGATATAAGAGATCCAGATCTCCTTCTGAGAAGATTCTAGGCTTGACACTTTTGTCATATTGCACTTTGATGTGTCTTTTATGGGTTTCATTGGTTAACGCGGCATCACACTGTGTTTCATCTAAACGAATTATATGTAAAAGATGCTCCTCCTCTGTGGAAGTAGCAGGAATAACTTCGATAGCAAGTTTCAACGATGGAATTTCAAATTCGATGGGGAGGATCACTTCCAGAAAATATATGACCTGGAAGGGTGAGAATCTAGTAGTAGTCCTAACTGAGGTTCAATATGCCCATAAGGTAGCAAAGAGAAGCAAGTGCCAATCCAATTTGTGGACCCCTGTCATAAATTGAAGCATAGTTTTAAGAACTTTGTTAATCACCTCAACTTGTCCATTAGCTTGAGGATAATAGGGAGTGGAATTTTCATGTGAAAGTCCCAATTTGGCAGCTAATTAAGTCATCATATGATTTTGAAAGTGCTTCTCATGATCCGTTACTATTTCTTGCGAAAAATCAAACCTAGAAATCACATGGCTGAAGAGAAAATATGCAGGTGTTTCATCACTATTATTGAATGTAGTCATTTCTTCGACCCACTTAATAAAGTAGGCAACAACAAAAATGATATATCCATGCTCCTTGGTTGAGCGAGGGTTGCATGACATGAAATTGATGCCCCATTTCGTAAAGGGACCAACAATGACAATGCAATGCGACAAAGTAGGTGAAGCATGGATTTTTTTACCATAGATCTGGCATGCATGACATTTATGGACTATGAGGATATAATTGTGGAAAGTGGTGGGCCAAAAGTAACCATCATGTAATATTTTTAGTAGGGTATTGTAACCAGATAAATGTACATTGCGTACCCTTGAGTGGCATTCATTCAAGACTTTCTATTGGGATGGGGTCCCCTACAGTCAATTTTGGGGCAAAAGCCAAGTTTTGTTGTATAAAATGTAAAGTCTCCACAAGTTGTTGTCACAGAGCATGTAGATAGTTAAAGTGTCATAAAGGGTTTTACCCCTCTTTTATGTAAGTTGAATTGGCTTTTGAAGATCTACCCATGGTCTGCGGATCATGGAATTGTATAAGTAGTCGTGTCTTAGAGAGTCTAAGAGATGGAAGAAGGACAATGAAGATGAATGTAATCGGTCAGCCAGAGTAAGAGTGAAGAAGTCTTAGAGTAGAAGAGAGGCTCTGTAGCTGTGTGCACAGAGGCCTAGAGTAGAGTCCGTAGCTAAGTGCGCAGATCCCTATAGTTGAGTGCATAGGGAAGTCTTGAGTTTGGAAGAAGAACTGAAGCATTAATAAAGAGATTATTCTAGCAATTCATGTGTTTGTCTATTTACTTCTGTTTATATGAATACGCGCTATGTTATAATGGGTTTATAAAAGAATAGTTTATTAATGCACAACTTTACATGATTTATATTGTTATAAGAGTGCAATTGATATTAACTGTTTACGCGAAGAATATCTTGTTGCATGTTAAAGTTATCGAACACTTAAGATGATCTAAGTAATTACAGAGTTAAGAGCAATCTTTGATGTGCATAAGTAGTTGATCTACCTAGTCAGGGTCCATGAAAAATAGTCGTAGACCTTAACTTAGGTCTAGAGGTTGATTAAGAGAGTTATATCAATAATCCATAAAGGCTTATCTATTTGTGCAAAGGTATGTTTAGGGCATAAAATGACATTACACTAATCTCTAGGTGTGGAAACTCGGTTCCAGCATCCCCCCATACTGCTTCAGGTGAGACTTCAGCGCTCCGCGAATTGATGTTGAAAGGGCCAGTAGTGTAGGGATTTGTTTGGCTAAACCTAACGGTAAAATTGGGTCAAGGCCCACTAAGCCAACAAATGGTTTTGTTTCCAGGACCGAGATCTGCATAAAGAGATGTGTGATGTCGCATCACTCGAATCCAACTAAGAAGGAAATCAAAGACTGGTTAGATAGAAAGATCCATGAATTCGCGATGCAAGAAAACAAAAATTTGTAATCTTTGAAAGAACAGTGGTTGGATAGATATTTGTACATAGAGATACATGAAATATTCTTTTGTTCCTTCCCGGTTGAATTATACGAGTGGATCGCTAAATTGGCAGACGACTAAGGAAGGTGGGGACTTGACGGTGTGATAGCATGGACCCTAGAATTAGTGTGGATATTGGAAGCCTCTGAAGACAAGATCACATGCGGTGTCGATCACTGACTTTATTGTATCATAGGAGGATTTGTTACAGAGTTTACGGTCGATACTTTGGTCAGTTATAGCGAAGCAGAGCGATGCTTCTTTAAGGGACCGCAAGGTAGGTATTTAAGGTCTTTAAATACTTGGATTAAGATGCTCTTGTGTGAAACGAGGGTTATGTAGTTACCTCGATGTTGGAGGTACACGGAATGGAAAGACATTCAGGGATGGAGAAAAAACAGGCCCTGAATATAGCCCACTGATCGGACCTCCTCTGAGTGACGACGAGGAAGAAGCATAGGCTTCACCACAGAGCATTGTTAAGTTGATAAGACAAGGGTTCCCATGAATACCCCACCCACCCACACCACCTCCATCTTCACCTCCACAGCCTACACCTTTACCCACACAACCACCACCTCCGCCTCCATTCAATATGGTGAATGTAGTGAAGTTGCCCGTTTTCAAGGGGTTGGGAAATGAGGATCCGAACCAGTTTTGGTTCGTTGAAAAGGATGTATGGGAAGATCAGGGTATTAGAGATGATTATATGAAGAAAGAAACATTGGTTACTACTTTACAAGAGTGCGCACTAATGTGGTACATTAAGAACTACATTGATAACTCGACAGCTACGTTGGTAGATATTCAGACCGCGCTGAATAACGAATTCAATAGGCCCAAGTCTGAAGTGGAATCAAACATGGGATTCAATGAGATCATGGTGAAGCTTGGCGAGACACCCTGGGACTTGGATCAGATATTGAAGTGCACGATCCGTAAAGCTAACATGAATCTTATGGATGGGCAGCATCGCGAATAGTTTGTGGCTTCACTCCTTCCTCATCCAAGGGTTGCTTTATCACAGCAAAAGATTGGGACTCAGGCGGAAGCCCTGGAGATCACGATGAGATTGCATGAGACATAAATGCAAGATACTAATTTGGGAGTTCATAATATTCACACGCAGTTGTGGAACCTTTGTTTAGAATTTCAAAGTCTTAAGAAAGAAAGAGAAATTCGGCCAGAGGTAAGAGAAGAAGTTTGGTGCCTGAAATGCAAAAGTCATGGGCATGACAAAGATCACTGTCTGTTCTTCATGAATTATGTTGCAGTAGGAGGGTCGATGCCTCTGAGGTCAGAAGCTCAAGCAGGGCCAAGTACAAGACCTGCACTGTGGTGTGCTATCTGTCAAATAGATGGAAAACATGCAACAGACAATTGTCACTTACTACAAAAATTTGTACATACGGCGCAAACAACTCTTCTGTAACTTCTGTAATTCGGTGGGTCATGATGAGTGTAATTTCTATAGCTATGAGCTAGTGATGGATAAAATGACCACATATAGAGTACAAGCAGAAACTCGGCCTCTGGATCAAGGTGGAAGGGGAGTGTGAGGAGGATATCAGGGGCGCAAACGAGGCCGAGGTGGAGGAGGACCTCATAGAGGTCAAGGATAGCTTATTTGCTACAACTGTGGGGGACCAGGACGCTATGCACGAGAATGTACGAACCCAATGTGCCTATCATGCCAAGAATCCCATGAGGACCCTTGTTATGCAAATAGAGTGTTGTGTTGCATACTTCGGCCCAAAATTGGAGTGGTAGGACTTGGTCATGCAAAATTTCCCTAGCTATTTCCACAATACTTCTATTCTTCCTCTCAGCCACCCCATTTCATTGTGGGTTATGGGGTGTTGTCAACTCCCGTTGAATTCCATCCTTTGCATAGAAATTTTTAATCTCATTCAACACGTAGTCACCTTCGTTATCGCTCCTAAGAGCCTTCATCTTCTTGCCAGTTTATTTCTCAACAAGTGTTTTAAATTCAACAAATTTGGAGAATGTATGGTCTTTCTTCTGCATGAAGTAGATCCAAAACTTTTGTGAGAAATCATCTACACATATAACACAATACCTATGCTTGGCAGTGGAGGTTTTCGAGAAAGGTATACATACATAAGAATGGATCCTTTCAAGGACTGCATGTGCCTTGTTTCCCTGATCATTGAAGGTGGATTTTTTGTAGTTCCCTAATGCACACCCTTTGCATGTATCCCATTGCTTTAGTGCTCCTTTCGGAATGCTTGTAGAAATCTATTGCATGATCTTCTAAGTGCCATGATTCAAATGGCTAATTCTTATATTCCATAATTAGACGACATCACAACTCCACACCTTCTCTACTTTTGTGCTCAATGCTACATAGTCTTCCACATCTAATTTTTAGAGGTTATTCACTCGAACCCCAATCTACTTCACTTGTCCCATGGAAATGTGTCTCAAGAAAGCCTTCCATTTTCTAAATATCATATCATAGCCACGATCTTCTGACATACCTATGAAGACTAGATTCTTCTTCAGGCCTGGTACAAACATCACATCCTTGAGCGTGAGAGGAGAGTCATACTCCCTCTAAAAAGTAATTGTACCAATGTCGGTCTTGCTATAAATTCGATCATCTCCCATCTTGATGTGCATCTAGAGATCCTTCTCCTCCAAGTCACTGAAACATTCTTTGTTGCCATTCATGTGGAATGAGACACCACTATCCAAATACCACACACTATGCATAAATGTGCTTGCCATCAATGCAATGAGAGTAAAATTAAGCTCAAACTTTGAGGCTATTGCTTCACCCAATGCTCCTACTGCATTCTTCTTTATTTCCTTCTTACGTGGACACTTTGTTGCATAGTGCCCAAATTCATGACAGTGAAAGCACTTGATTTTGGACAAGTCTTTGGACAGATATTTGTACACAGAGATACATGAAATATTCTTTTGTTCCTTCTCGGTTGAATTATACGAGTGGATCGCTAAATTGGCAAACGACCAAGGAAGGTGGGGGCTTAACGTTGTGATAGCATGGACCCCAAAATTAGTGCAGATATTGAAAGCCTCTGAAGATAATATCGCATGCGGTGTCGATCACTGACTTGATTGTATCATAGGAGGATTTGTTACAGAGTTTGTGGTCGATACTTCGGTCAGATATAGCGAAGCAAAGCAATGCTTCTTTAAGGGACTTCGAGGTAGATATTTAAGGTCTTTAAATACTTGCATTAAGATGCTCTTATGTGAAAAGAGGGTTATGCAATTACCTTGATGTTTGGAGGTACGCGGAGTGGAAAGATATTCAGGGATAGAGGAAAAACAGGCCCTAAATATAGCCCACTAATCGGACCTCCTCTGAGTGACGACGAGGAAGAAGCATAGGCTTAACCATAGAGCATTGTTAAGTTGATAAGACAAGGGTTCCCGTGAATACCCCACCCACCCACACCACCTCCATCTTCACCTACGCAACCTACACCTTTACCCACACCACCACTACCTCCACCTCCATTCAATATGGTGAATGTAGTGAAGTTTCCCGTTTTCAAGGGGTTGGGAAATGAGGATCCGGACTAGTTTTGGTTCGTCAAAAAAGATGTATGGGAAGATCAGAGTATTAGAGATGATCAGATGAAGAAAGCAACATTGGTTACTGCTTTACAAGAGTGTGCGCTAATGTGGTACATTAAGTACTACATTGATAACTCGACAGCTGCGTTGGCAGATATTTAGATTGCGCTGAATAAGGAATTCAGTAGGCCCAAGTCTAAATTGGAATCAGCCATGGGATTCAAGGAGATCATGGTGAAGCTTGGCGAGACACCCTAGGACCTAGATCAGAGATTGAAGTTCACAATCCATAAATCTAACATGAATCTTATGGATGGGCAGCACCGTGAATGGTTTGTGTCTTCACTCTTTCCTCATCTAAGGGTTGCTTTATCATAGCAAAAGATTGGGACTCAGGCAGAAGCCCTGGAGATCACGATGAGATTGCATGAGAAATAAATGCAAGATACTAATTTGGGAGTTCAGAATATTCACATGCAGTTGCAAAACCTTTGTCTAGAATTTCAAAGTCTGAAGAAAGAAAGAGAAATTCAGCCAGAGGTAAGAGAAGAAGTTTGGTGCCTGAAATGCAAAATTCATGGGCATGACAAAGATCATTGTCTGTTCTTCGCGAATTATGTTGCAGTAGGAGGGTCGATGCCTCTAAGGTCAGAAGCTTAAGCAGGGCCAAGTACAGGACCTGCACTGTGGTGTGCTATATGTCAGATAGATGGAAAACATGCGACAGACAATTGTCACTTACTACAGAAATTTGTACATACGGTGCAAAAACTCTTTTGCAACTTCTGTAATTCGGTGGGTCATGATGAGCGTAATTTTCGTAGCTACGAGCTAGTGATGGATAAAATGCCTACATATAGAGTACAAGAAGAAACTCGGCTCCGGATCAAGGCGCAGGGGGAGCGCAAGGAGGATATTAGGGTCGCGGACGAGGCCGGGGTGGAGGAGGACACTTGTGGGGGACTAGGACACTACGCGCGAGAATGTACGAACCCAACGTGCTTATCATGCCAATAATGTACTCAGTTTTCCCACTCGACTGAAGACTGCCCTGTATTACTAGATAAGATACATGAAAAGGGGGTGTAGCCTCAGTAGCTGACTCAGAACTTTCAAATGATGAGGGATGAGCCTCGCAAAGAGGATCCTAATCTGAATATTGTGCTGCGAAGTGGAATGACGATTGGCAAAAATAAGGGAAAGAACCCTGAAGAATGTGAATGGGTCCGCAAAGCTCTAGATAATGAGGTTGGGTTTGATCTGTAGAGCGCAAGGGAACATTTATGGAAGCAAAGAAAAGCTTCGCTAAGGCCTCTACCTAAAGAAGTCAGGATAAGCTCGCTGAAGAGATGGGCCCTTCTATGTTTACTACTTTCTTGGAGACCTTTACGAAGTTGTTGCATGATAGCAAGGATGTAAAATGATTACAGGAGCTGATAAATAAGTGTGTTGGTAAAGGAAACACTCCTGGCGGACTGCGCGTAGTCCGAAATATTGGTAAGCATAAGGCAAGAATGGGGCGTGAGATGAGGCTCACTGCGCAGATAGGAGAGTATGAGATGCATCAAGTCATTCTGGATCTGGGGCCAGATGCGAATGTTTTGCCTAAACAAATGTGGGAAAGTGATGGGCCTCTAAGTTAGACATAAATTAAGGCCCATGCCTCTAAATTAAAACATAAATTAAGGCCTATGACCATCCTTCAGCATATTAAACCTCTCTTTTTGCATTAGATAATTTATTTTTAACTTTAATATATTCATTAGGAAGGTTTATGAATTATTGGATATTTGTGCCTAATATTATTTATTTTTGTGGAATATTATGAGAATATTGGGTAGATTATGAAGATTTGGAGGAGGAGATAATTTAGGGACTTGTTCCCTACACAGGAGGATCAATAATAAATAATAAATCAACAAGATATTATGGAATTGTGGCACAGATTGTGGAACTCCAATGATTGAGAAAATCTAGGAATGTGTTCCACTAATGAAGGGACCAAATCCACTAATCAAGGAATTTTGGTGGGGAAAGCTTCCTCCATTCATGGGGAATTATTCCTAATCATTTTTTATAAAGTCAAATTTTCCTCTAGGGAATGACTGAGAAAATCTAGGAATGTGTTCCCTACCATTCAATGCAAATTCTTAATATTGGGGACCAGATCCACTAATCAGGGGATTTTGGTGGGTAAAGCTTCCTCCATTCATGGGGAATAATTCCTAATCATTTTTTATAAGTACCAAGTTGAATTTTCCTGTAGGGATAGATTTTCATTAGTGTTATTGTGGAGAGAGATTATATTTTTGCAGCTCCATTGTATTTTCTTGCAGGGATGTAATTCTATTGATGAAAATAATGAAGATTGGTGTCATGTTCAGCTTCTAAATCTTGTTTTCCTCCATAAGTCTCTGAGTTTCCTTGGGCTTGGCCATCAAGGAGCCTCAGATCCCTTTTGTATCATTTTATTTCCGTCGTTTCACTTCTTATTCACATGCATCTCTAGTTTTTATTTCTTTCTATTTCTGCATTTAATATTAATGATTTCTTGTTGTAGGATTGAGTTAAATGGTTGATGTAATTTCTTTTGCAGGATCAAAAAAACTATTTCATCCTTGGAAAAGATTTTGAATTTCATAGTAATCATTGAGCTGCTTGGATTAGTCTTCTTATTCCCAAATCTAGATTGTTGGACCTCCTTTTTAGCAAAGAACAATAAATTTCTGATATTTTTTAGAGCATGCTAACAAGCTTCAATCACGTTGGTTCCACTTGCATTAGATCACAAAACATTATAGTTCATAATAAAAATTACCCCATTTCATTTGCACTTGATTTGGTTAGACATTTTTTAGATTTACTAGGTCACTAGTTCTCGAATTTCTAGATTTTCGACTAGTAATATTTTTTATTTTTTTACATGGGTTAACAAAAGTATTTTTGCATGATTCCACTTGGAATGGAGACCTAAGACATCCTGGTTAACAAAAAAAATTGTCCCATCCAATTTGGATTTGATTTACCTGGACATTAAACCCTCACCAATTTCATAATTTCACAACGAAGCTTCTCCAAGCTTTTTGAGCAAATCCATCCATCTCCCAACTTTGGTTTTGAGTTCTGAAGCGATCCTTGGCACTCATTTGCCTCATACCATCCACCAACAACCTACCCTAATATTTCCATCACCTTCAACATCCATCATTTTTCTCTCAGCTGTATCCTGTAGGTTTTCAGGGGATCCTGTGGGTTTTTAGTACATCCTGTTGGTTTTCCTGTAGTGGCTTGTTTTGAGGCCGAATTGAGGGAAAACCTCCAAGAAGCCACACAAGGTCACCTAAGGGTCTCCCAAGCTTTCCAACCATCCGCCATCATGTCCAAGGCACCTACCACATCACCAAAAGAGATTAGCATTCACACTTGTTCTTCCATAAAAAAGAATAAAAAGAAAAAACATATTTATTTCAGTCCTTTACATGCATAGTAGTGATGTTTGATGTTTTGAATCTGCATTCTTATGACAATAGGATTGCATACATGTTAACTTAGCATTCTTTTGAAGCAAAGCCTCTTAGCAGTTAGTTAGAAAACAATTTGTTTTATCATTTGATTTCAGTCTCTTTCCTAGTACTTTCTTTCTTGCAATAGGTTAAGGTTCCATTTCGAACATTTCATTTTCTGCAATTAGTTTAGGATTTGATATTAGTACATGCACTCCATTTCATCATGACAACAAAGGAATGACACATTGTGTGTTGCACATATAGTGCCAATACCTCTTAAGTTTTTACCAACCCCTGGCTGATAATTAAAGTCGATAGCCCTGGGAGTTGCAACATTCTTGTTGCAATACCGAGGCTCATCACTTTTTGGCACCATTTCCGAGGAGGTGTCAAAGTATGAATTGTTTCGTTTCCTAACTGATTCATTTCTTTTTATTTTTTTGCAAAAACAAAAAATAATTGCATTAGGCATATTTCATTTCAAAAATAGAAAAGTGCATTGCATTAGTGTTTTCATTCAATCATAAAAAACAAAAAAAAAACAAAAAAAACTCCAACACCAACCCACCCCCCCATTTAATCACATGGTCCAGTAAGATCCACATCACCATTCACTTTTTGCAGGTAGAAGAAGAAGATGACAAAGAATGTAGAAGAAATGGATGGAAATGATGACAATGAGGAAGATCCTCTTGGATTTCCCATTCAAGATACTAATATCAATGTGCACAGGAAGAACATCCCTCCATCTTTTCTTCCAAAATTTCATGGTCTATGGTTAGAGGATCTGGAAACCTTTCTCTTTGAATTTGAAATTGTTTGTAGATCTTATGGTTACTTATTAAAAACTCAAAATTTGAGATTGTTTCGGGCAACATTGAAGGATAGAGCTCTTAAATGGTTCACGAGTTTAGGGACCAATTAAATAAGATCATGGAATGATATGCAAAATATATTTCTAGAAAAATATAAAGATCATGATCTTGAGGAACAAATCTTTATAATGAATCCAAGAGAAGATAAGAGCCTTGAGGATCTAATAGAGAGGTTCATGTATAATGTTAAGAGGGGAAAACTACATCATTTGGGATCCGACACACTTAAAACTCTCTTACTTAGAACAATTAGGGATGAATCAATTGATCTCCTTAATCTCATGAGTAGAGGTGATGTATGCCAATTATCATTTGATGAAATTTGTGAAACATGCAAACACATATCAAGAAGAAAAGCAAGAATAGGTAAATGCACATCAAGATCAGTAAGTCAAGCTAAACTTGGAAATTTTCTTGATGATTTGAAAATAGAAATTCTTAGCATTCTAACAAAACATGTAGAAATGTTAAGAATGCAGGATGAAGGAAAAGAAAATGTTGATATTTGTGTTGCAGAATCACAGGATGTTAAACATCGTTCATCATTACCAAGGTTGAAGGAAGTTTACCAAGAGGGCAATGGAGAAAGTCAATCACCAATGTAGCTATGTTATGTAGCTCCAAGAGGACCATGGTAGCCTGTTCAGCCTCATATGATGCAAGAGCCTAATTCACAATTTCAAGCTTATGCACATCCACCTCAAAGTAATTGGAACACGCCCTTTCCTTGGCAACATTGGCCATCTCAACCCCAAAACCAATCTTGGCAACAAGGTTGGCAAGGAACTTATGGAAACCATCCACAATATCCTCAATATCCTCCATACCCAACTCCATGTTGTCCCTACCATTCATCTCCACCATAACCACAACCTCATCCACATCCATCTCAAATATACACTCCCACTCAACTATTTGTACCACCATTTCCAAACCCACACATTGAAGTAGCTCAACCCACTTACGATGCTGAGGTACTACGCTTCCAAACATCTCCTCTTGAGCTCAATGGTATTCATAATAGCGTAGGAAGAGTATTGCAAAAAAGAGATTCTTTTGATACCATTGAAGGACTACATCAAGAAGAAGAAGATTCAAAAGAGAAGATCAAATAATCATGGGTTGCACTTGATGAAGAACAAACATCAAAATCAAAGATTGAGAAAGCTCCCTCGTGGTTACCACCAAATCATCGACGTATTCAAGAGATCAATCAGCAAAAAGAGGAAGACTTGAAGGTCATGATAGAAGAAGACATCCAAGATGGTCCAAATCAGTAAGTGGACCAGAGGCATCACAACTATATTGAAATATGGTTCCAGATAGTCGCTAAGTTGCAGCAATATTCTCTTCTTCAATTGTGCCTGATATCATCAAGGTAAAATAATTTTGTCTCTGAAATCTAGGTACATGTCAAAGCATACACTTCAAGCCTACACATCATTTTGTCTATCATCTTGATGTGCAGATGGATCCATTGGAAGTATTCTTATACTTGAAAATGATTTTGTTTTTCAATTAAAGTAGGGTAGAAAAAAAATTGAAAAATAAGAGGAAAAAATAAAAATATTAGGTGAAAACCTCCTTTGAGGTGCCTCAGATTGGCTCATTGATTGAAAACCTCCATGACGCAGTCAATGGGGTAGTAAAAATGAAAAAAAAAGAGGAAAAACAAAAAGATCCTAGGTGAAAAACTCCTTTGACGCTTCTAGGCAGACGTACTAGTTGAAAACCTCCTTGAGGTGGCTAGAAGGCCTAGAAGGAAAAAAAAAAGGAAAAAAAAATTGCTCTTTGTATATCTCTGATGAATGCATGTACTCTCCAACATCTGCAAGAAACAAGAACAAGTTGGTACTGAAAGGAAATTTGGTCAAACTTAGTCAAAAGAAGTCAATTTTTGACTTCTCCTCCTTTGCTCAAATGCTCCAACAAGGCCAAGGCCATGCCAATCCATCACTCTCATATATTTTCACCATCCACAGATCATTCTCAAGCTTCTACCATTTAGTTTTCTTGCTATCATAAAAAACTACAGGATGGTCTGTTTTACTACATGATACAAAAATACATAGAGAATAAATTTGTTTTTGCCATAACTTGAAAACGATGCATCCATTTGCCAAGATGTTTCAGGGGGATATGAATATCGATTGTGGTGACATGCTCAAGCAATTTCAACAAATTCCACTGCATAGTTTTCGAGAAATCAGTCTCCATCACCTACATGAATTATTGCATTTTCTCGATATCTGTGCATCCATTTAAAAAGTTGTTTCATGGGGAGATGCACATGGATGATGGTAACATGCCCAATAAATTTCAACAGATTCCAATGCACAGTCTCTAAGAAATAGACCTCCATCACCTTCATCCATTTTTAGTTTTTCTCGCGATCTATGCATCCATTGACCAAACTGTTTTTTTGGGGAGGTGCATAATGATGATGGAAACATGCTCAGAAAGTTTCAGGTTAATCTATTCTATCGTTTGGGAGAAATGGACAAAACAAGTCATTGTCCTAAAAACCTACAAGATTCCATGAGATCCTACAGGATACAAAACAACACCTATAGGATTGGCAGTGAGCAGTTTTTAAAGGGAAACACAGAGGTTGGCTTCATCAAGTAGTGATAAGGAGGGGGATCCCATCAACACAGTGAGGATTCATTTGTACCCTCCTATACTAGAGATATTCACAAGGCACAATTGGATGGGTTTCTTTGAAAAATTGAGGGGATATGATGATGAAGTAGCCAGAGATTTGCAGTCAGCTTCAACATGGAGATCCAGAGGTCAAAGAAGCTCCTCCAAATCTTAGCAGTAGCATGCAGGCCTCTCCAACAACCATCAGGTATGTATAAGTATGCAATATTCTTGACCTCTTCTCTTGAGCATATTATAGTTAGAAATTTGTTGTTAATGCATGAGAGATGAGGTTTTATAAGCTAAGGATGGGTCAGCAGTGTCATCCGTCTTCAACTAGTTAAATGCAGCTCACTCCTTCACTCTTGCAATTGTGAAAAGTCAAATTATGAAGGGTGATGATGTCAAGGAATGAAGACATCAATTAGAAGAAATTTTTGCAAAGGCCAAGTTGCCACAACACTCCAAGCCCTCCATCCACTTCATATTCACTACCTATTCATCATTTATCCATCCCATTTAATTCCTGAGAAAATAAAATAGAGCATACTCTCCATTTTCACAAACCTACACTACTCCCTTTGAGCCCTAGCATCATCATTCAATCCCTCTTCATCATTTCTCATCACTCCCATACAGTTAGAAGACTCTGAAGGAAGAAGGAGTGACTACTATAGGAAGGTAGAATGTTGCTAAAAGATGGAAGAAAAGAAAAAATCGTGATAAAATCCAAAATGACAGTGCCTAAGAGAGACCTAATCAAAACAGAGAACTCCAAGGCCATTAGGCAATCATCTAGGCCACAAGGGAGAAGAAGAAGGCAATAAAAAGAAATAAGGCACTCACCATCAAAATAGAGCTCAAATTGCAGTGATGAAAAGAGGTGTTCCAAGAGGTCTCCAATCTCTTTCTAGCTTTTGTCAAAGGCCTAAACTTGGGAGAAATACATGGGAGTCATGTTGAGGGCCTGCCCTAACCTCAGACTATCATTTATGCTTAGAACTGGTTTCCTATAGTTTTAACAGTGTTTACTGTAGGTTTCATGTATTTTTGACAAGAATTACTACAAGATGTCCTAATTCTCATCTAAATGCATTTTGAAGGTGTTAGAGGTGTCCAAATGGCGAAACAAGGTAGTAGAAGGTTGATAAGGGTGTGGAAGACCTTGCCAAACTGAAAAATATTCAAGAACCCATCTTGAATAAGGGGAAGAAGGCAAGCTAATGGTCTCAAGAAACAATGATTTTTCTTTGCACAAATATGTTTTTGGGCTTGTCCTTGCAAAACTTACAACCAAGATTCTTAATGCACAAGAGAGAGGCCACCAAGGCCATGAATGAGGCACAATGAGGTCACTAAGTTTCTTAGAGGATGAGCAACACTTTCAGCATGGGGTATGATGGGCCTCTAAATTAGACATAAATTAAGGCCCATGACTCTAAATTAAAGCATAAATTAAGGCCTACGGCCATCCTTCATCACATTAGACCTCTCTTTTTGTGTTATATAATTTATTTTTAACTTTATTATATTCATTAGTAAGGTTTATGAATAATTGGATATTTGTGCCTAATATTATTTATTTTTGTGGAATAATATGAGAATATTGGGCAGATTATGAAGATTTGGAGGAGGAGATAATTTAGGGATTTGTTCCTTACACAGGAGGATCAATAATAAATAATAAATCAACAAGATATTATGGAATTATGGCACAAATTGTGGAACTCCAATGAATGAGAAAATCTAGGAATGTGTTCCACTAATCAAGGGATTTTGGTGAAGAAAGCTTCCTCCATTCATGGGGAATGATTCCTAATCATTTTATATAAGTACCAAGTCAAATTTGCCTCTAGGGAATTATTGAGAAAAATCTAGGAATGTGTGTCCTACCATTTAATGCAAATTCCTAATACTGGGGACTAGATCCACTAATCAAGGGATTTTGGTGGGGAAAGCTTCCTCCAAACATGGGGAATGATTCCTAATCATTTTGTATAAGTACCAAGTCGAATTTACCTCTAGGGATAGATTTTCATTAGTGTTATTGTGGAGAGAGATTATATTTTTGCAGCTCCATTGTATTTTCTTACAGGGATGTAATTCTATTGATGAAAATAATGAAGCTTGGTGTCATGTTTAGCTTCTAAATCTTATTTCCCTCCATAGGTCTCTGAGTTTCCTTGGGCTTGGCCATCCTAGGAGCCTCAAAGCCCTTTTGTATCATTTTCTTTCCATCTTTTCACTTCTTATTCACATGCATCTCTAGATGAGAGCCTTGAGGATCTAATAGAGAGGTTCATGTATAATGTTAAGAGGGGAAAACTACATCATTTGGGATCCGACACACTAAAAACCCTCTTACTTAGAACAATTAGGGATGAATCGATTGATCTCCTTAACCTCATGAGTAGAGGTGATGTATACCAATTATCATTTGATGAAATTTGTGAAACATGCAAACACATATCAAGAGGAAAAGCAAGAGTAGGTAAATCAGCATCAAGTTCGGTAAGTCAAGCTAAAATTGGAAATTTGCTTGATGATTTTAAAACATAAATTCTTAGCAATCTAACAAAACAAGTAAAAATGTTAAGAATGCAAGATGAAGGAAAAGAAAATGCTGATATTTTTGTTGCAGAATCACAAGATGTTAAACATTGTTCATCATTACCAAGGTTGAAGGAAGTTTACCAAGAGGGCAATGGAGAAAGTCAATCACCAATGCAGCTATGTTATGTAGCACCAAGAGGAGCATGGCAGCCTATTCAGCCTCATATGATGCAAGAGCCTAATTCACATTTTCAAGCTTATGCACATCCACCTCAAAGTAATTGGAACACACCTTTTCCTTGGCAACATTGGCCACCTCAACCCCAAAACCAATCTTGGCAACAAGGTTGGAAAGGAACTTATGGAAGCCATCCATAATATCCTCAATACTTTCCTCAATATCCTCCATACCCAACTCCATGTTATTCCTACAATTCATCTCCACCACAACCACAACCTCATCCACATCCATCTCAAATATACACTCCCACTCAACTACCTATACCACCATTTCCAAAACCACACATTGAAGTAGCTCAACCCACTTACAATGCTGAGGTACAACACTTCCAAACATCTCCTCTTGAGCTCAATGATATTCACCATAACTCAGGAAGAGTATTGCAAAAAAGAGATTCTTTTGATACCATTGAAGGACTACATCCAAAAGAAGAAGATTTGAAAGAGAAGATCAAATAATCATGGGTTGCACTTGATGAAGAGCAAACATCAAAATCAAATATTGAGAAAGCTCCCTCATGGTTACCATCAAATCCTCCACGTATTCAAGAGATCAATCAACAAAAAGAAGAAGACTTGAAGGTCATGATAGAAGAAGACATCCAAGATGGTCCAAATCAGCAAGTGGACCAGAGGCATCACAACTATATTGAAATATGGTTCCAGACAGTTGCTAAGTTGCAGCAATACTCTCTTCTTCAATTGTGTTTGATATCATCAAGGTCAAATCATTTGGTCTCTGAAATCCAGGTACATGTCAAAGCATACATTTCAAGCCTACACATCATTTTGTCTGTCATCTTGATGTGCACATGGCTCCATTGGAAGTATTCTTACACTTGAAAGTGATTTTGTTTTTCAAGTAAAGAAGGGTAGAAAAAAATTTGAAAAATAAGAGGAAAAAATAAAAATATTAGGTGAAAACCTCCTTTGAGGTGCCTCATATTGGCTCATTGATTGAAAACCTCCATGAGGTGGTCAATGGGTTAGGAAAAACGAAAAAAAAGAGGAAAAAAGAAAAGATCCTAGGTGAAAAACTCCTTTGAGGCGCCTACGCGGACCTACTAGTTGAAAACCTCCTTGAGGCAGCTAGAAGGCCTAGAAGAAAAAAAAAGAAAAAAAATAAAATTGCTCTTTGTATATCTTTGATGAATGCATGTACTCTCCAACATTTGCAAGAAACAAGAACAAGTTGGTACTGAAAGGAAATTTGGTCAAACTTAGTCAAAAGAAGTCAAATTTTGACTTCTCCTTCTTTGCTCAAATGCTCCAACAAGGCCAAGGCCATGCCAATCCATCACTCTCATATATTTTCACCATCCACCCATCATTCTCAAGCTTCTACCATTCAGTTTGCTTGCTATCATAAAAAACTACAGGATGCTTTGTTTTACTACATGATACAAAAATACATAGAGCAGAAATTTGGTTTTGCCATAACTTGAAAATGATGCATCCATTTGCCAAGATGTTTCAAGGGGATATGCATATGGATTGTGGTGACGTGCTCAAGCAATTTCAGCAAATTCCACTGCAAAGTTTTCGAGAAATCAGTCTCCATTACCTACATCCATGATTACATTTTCTCGATATTTGTGCATCCATTTAAAAAGTTGTTTCATGGGGAGATGCATATGGATGACGGTAACATGCCCAAGCAATTTCAATAGATTCCAATGAACAGTCTCTAAGAAATAGACCTCCATCACCTTCATCCATTTTTAGTTTTTCTCGCGATCTGTGCATCCATTGACCAAACTGTTTTTTTGGGGAGGTGCATAATGATGATTGAAACATGCTCAGAAAGTTTCAGGTCAATATATTCTACCATTTGGGAGAAATGGACAAAACAAATCTTTGTCCTAAAAACCTACAAGATTCCATGAGATCCTACAGGATACAAAACAACACCTATAGGATTGGCAGTGAGCAGTTTTTAAAGGGAAAAACAGAGGTTGGCTTCATCAAGCAGTGATAAGGAGGGGAATCCCATCAACACGGTGAAGATTCATCTGCACCCTCCTATACTAGAGATATTCACAAGGCACAATTGGATGGGTTTCTTTGAAAAATTGAGGGGATATGATGATGAAGTAGCCAGAGATTTGCAGTCAGCTTCAACATGGAGATCCAAAGGTCAAAGAAGCTCCTCCAAAGCTTAGCAGCAACATGCAGGTCTCTCCAACAACCATCAGGTAGGTATAAGTATGCAATATTCTTGACCTCTTCTCTTGAGCATATTATAGTTAGAAATTTGTTGTCAATGCATGAGAGATGAGGTTTTATAATCTAAGGATGGGTCAATAGTCTCAGCCGCCTTAAACTAGTTAATTGCAGCTCACTCCTTCACTCCTGCAATGTTGAAAAATCAAATTATGAAGGGTGATGATTTCAAGGAATGAGGACATCAGTTAGAAGAAATTTTTGCAAAGGCCAAGTCGCCACAACACTCCAAGACCTCCATCCACTTCATATTCACTGCCTATTCATCATTCATCCATCCCATTTCATTCTTGAGAAAAAAAAATAGAGCATCCTCTCCATTTTCACAAACCTACACTACTCCCTTTGAGCCCTAGCATCATCATTCAATCCCTTTTCATCATTTCTCATCACTCCCATACAGTTAGAAAACTCTGAAGGAAGATGGAGTGACTACTACAGGAAGGCAGAATGTTGCTACAAGAAGGAAGAAAAGAAACAATCGTGCTAAAACCCAAAATGGCAGTGCCTAAGAGAGACCTAATCAAAACAGAGAACTTCAAGGCCATTAGGCAATCATCTAGGCCTAAAAAGAAATAAGTCACTCACCATCAAAATAGAGCTCAAACTACAATGATGAAAAGAGGTGTTCCAAGAGGTCTCCAATCTCTTTCTAGCTTTTGTCAAGGGCCTAAAAATGGGAGAAATGCATGGGAGTCAAGTTGAGGGCCTGCCCTAACCTCATACTATCATTTATGCTCAAAACTGGTTTCCTGTCATTTTAATAAGGTTTACTATAGGTTTCATGTAGTTTTGACAAGAATTATTGCAGGATGTCCTAGTTCTCATCTAAATGCATTTTGAAGGTGTTAGAGGTGTCCAAATGGAGGAACAAGGTAGTAGAAGGTTGATAAGGGTGTGGAAGACCTTGCCAAACTGAAAAATATTCAAGAACCGATCTTGAATAAGGGGAAGAAGGCAAGCTAATGGTCTCAAGAAACAATGATTTTTCTTTGCACAAATATGTTTTTGGGCTTGTCCTTGCAAAACTTTCAGCCAAGATTCTTAATGCACAAGAGAGAGGCCACCAGGGCCATGAATGAGGCACAATGAGGTCACTAAGTTTCTTAGAGGATGAGCCACAAAGACGAATTTTCCTCTAGGGAATGATTGAGAAAATCTAGGAATGTGTTCCTACCATTTAATGAAAATTCCTAGTATTGGGGACCAGATCCACTAATCAAGTGATTTTGGTGGGGAAAGCTTCATGTTGCCTTCTTCTTATCCTGCAATATCCTTTGTTCTCCATTTTCATCCAAGCACTCAATGGCCTTGTCTTAACAATCCACCTTGGTCCTAGTAAGATACAACTAATCCATACCCAAAAACATACTATATGATCCCAACGACAATACATTCAAATGTGTTGATGTAGGCATACCATTCAACTCGAATGCACAAGCTCTTATCCAGTGACACACTCTCTTCTTTGTACCTATAGCCAAAGACCAAGACCCATAACTAACCAAGAAGACCCATAACTGACCAATTTCTTCTCAATCCATGTCTTAATTGAGTGAGGGGAGGGCCAAAGACCCATAACTAACCAATACGACACTGATTTGCCAACTGCAGGGCTCCAGTCCATGCTTGAGGAGCCTTGATCTGGATCTTTGAGATTTCAACAAGTTTTTTCACAAAGCGAGATGATCCAGATCTTTGAAACTTAGGGCCAGCGGCCACAAGGGAGTTGAAGGCAACAATATCCCCCGAGAAGCTCGATTCATGCGTCAGCTCAGCCATGATTGGTTGTCCGACCAACAAAGAGCTTAGCACAACACTCAGCGAATCAACGAAAACTGCGAGGATGAAAGGAAGCAGAAAATCGCAAATCACAGGAGCCGAGAACCCTATCTAGCAGTGATTGGACTTGTAGGCCCGGGAAGCAGGCGAGTCACAAGCACTCATTTTTCTACTCGCCTTGTTTTGATAACGACAAATCATTTTTAAAGAATATTGTAAATTTAGTTAATTCTTATATAATTTTTTTATTATTTTTATTTTTTTAGGAACTTAAGATCTATGCTGAAGGAAATGTTTCAATGTTTATTATGAATCGATGCCCATCAACATTTACCAAACATTTAATTTAGGCATAGTCTAACTAATAGATGAAATGACTTTCTTGATCATATTATGAGAATACAATATGTTGCGAGATTATGATTTCTTGTTATGTAAAATATACCTTTGAATGCATAAATGGATTCAACCCCCTGAAAACCCAGTAAGGAACTTGATGTTTCTTGACGTTTGTAGATTAAACAATTTAAACTTGTGTTTTTAAAAAATCTGTATAGGATTTTGGACAAAATTGACCAGGAAAAATGATCGAGAAATGGTCATTTCGTCTATTAGTTAGAGTAATCGTTTAATTTATATAGTTGCACTATTTAATAACAAGTCTAATTTTCCATCATTTTTAGATTAATATAGATACTTCAATGTAAAAAATAAATAGATAAAAATATTAATGTGAAATATGAAATGAAATGTAAACATTGAAAAACATTGAATATAAATAAATAAAAATATTAATGCAAAATATGAAATGAAATGTAAACATTGAAAAACATGGAACGGTTTGGAGAAAAGATAAGAACAAGCAAAATATACATGTTTGTTTTGGAATTGAGTTTTTATGATCTTATTTAATTATCAATAATTTTCATATATTTTTTTAATATATATATGTTATGTTAATTGTATTATTGCTAAAAAAATGAAATAAATAATTCATTATAAAGGTTTAAAATAATATATTATTAATATTTTTATATTATTACTGTGAAAATTATTATATCAAAGTGAAATAAATATGGAAAAATAACCTTTTTAACCTTTTCTGGATTAATAATATATATATATAAAGGGGATAAAAGATCAAATTAGTTTTAAAAGTTATCTACTTCATTATTTTTGAGATTTAAGATTATAGTAAAGAAATGTTATTTTTGAGAATATCTAACGACATGACGTCAAGATTTTATTTGGTGGCCAGCTGTTGAGGAGGAAATAGATTATCAATTCGCAACGAAGTCAAGCAAAACAAGAAAATAAAATTGGCCTCCACTCCACTCCACTTGCTTCACCAGAGTTGAATACAAAAGAAAAGACATTGTTGGCCCTCTCGTGATGCGACGTAAAGTTGGTCATTGTTGAAGCAGTGTGAAAGAAGAGCAAGAAAATAGAGTCCCAAGAAAATAGGCTAGGAAAGTGGGCCCAGCAAATAGTGAGATTCCATATCATTTTGAACGTTGTAAATCAAAATCATGTTGCTTCCCACTTATTTAGTATTAAAATCATGTTGGATTTCCAAGGGTTGAATACGACGGACACTGCTAGCGCCGAGTCAACATCTTTCCAGCTTATTTAATATCAAAATCATGTTGGCTTTCCAACGGTTGAATATGACGGACACTGCTGACGCCGAGTCAACATCTTTCCAGTTGTCAATCATCTCTCTCCATGTCACGGAAATTGAAAAAGTATTTTTTTAAATAGCAGCGAAGTTGTTTATACTTTTCTCTTTACAAGATATTAATTTTTTAATTTAATACATTTTAATGAGAAATCTAAAATTATTGAAATGATTTTAACGTGCTCCGACATTTTCACATTTTATTTTAATTTTGTTTTGTTTTGTACAAACTAATAAACTATTTTCTATAACCGGTTGAAAGGGTTTTAATTCGCAGTGTCATTTTTATATTTATTCTTTATTTATTTAGGGTATTTTAACTTACATATGTGATATGATTTAAGTATTTTAATTTTGTTTCATACCAACTAATAAACTATTTTCTATGACCGGTTGAAAGGGTCTTAATTCACAATCTCATTTTCATATTTGTTCTTTATTTATTTAGGGTATTTTAGCTTGAATATGTGATATGATTTAAGTATTTTAAATTTTACAATAATATAGTAAATAATTTTTGATTATTATATATATATATATATATATTATATATATTGTGATATTTATATTAATGAAAACTAATATATGGACATATTTAATTGTGTATGTCTATCATTAACTATAAAAATTACAATTCAAAGAACTACCACAACTAAGTTATAAGATAGCTATATCTTAATATCTATTAATAGATTACTTGTTCTCTTATAGAAGTGCATGAGCCCTAAAAAATGATGATAGACAGAGTCCACTCTTCCATCATCTAATAATAGATAGAGTCCACAAAACCAAAATCAAAGAACAACTGAAACATTAAAGATAAAAAATCTCAGTGTCTCAACAAAGATCAACTGAAACTTAACTAAATGGAATGCAACCATCCTCCATCCTCTCACCACTCTAGAGGAACTAGAAATGTATGCGACTATGTGTGGCAGAATGACCTCTCTTTGATAGAGAATTTGTAGTAAAATTTTGTTCACGGTAGATATGAGTGAAGGAGATCCAACTAAATAAGTTTTTAGGTTCCGGATGCAATCCATCTAGGATGACAACATCGAAGCAATTTCTAGCCCGCGAGATGCCCCAAATAGTCAACTAGGGTAAGATTATGTGATTCCTAGGCCTACTTAGCCACCATATGAAACAAAATTCCAAAGTAGGGGAGCACCACCACCACAAGGATATTGTAAAAATAAATGCAACGCAGTTTCATTTGTCTCCCTACACATAAGACAAACTCTACAACCACATAATCCCCTCCTACACACATTGTCCCATGTTAAAATGCAATTTTTCCAAACCAACTATCATAATAGTATAATGTTTGTGGGAAAATAACATCTCCAAAGGAGCACGAACCAACAACTTCTTAAACTGTGACCAAGCCCCTGCCATTGAAATCATATAAGTGCTAACTACTAAGTCATAGCAACTTTTTAGTCAAAATGCTTTGATCTTTATTTCTAACAACAACAAAAAAATTGTCTCATGTGTTTCAAATGTTTTATAATATTATATTTTTATAAAAAGTTAAACTTTTGAAATTTTATAATCATATTTTTTTTAATAATTGCACAATTGTGATTAAATTAGTTACAAAGATTGATTGGACTAATTACCTGTGATGACATTTGTTTAAAAAATATTAGTAAACTATTTTCTGATTGGCTATGATTAAAAAATTAAAAATAAAATGAAATAAAATCTTAATACATAATTTCTCTAAAATCCAGCAAAAATTTATTGAAACCACAAGCTTAATGGGTAACCCCTACACAATCGAAGTGCCCTAAGGGTTTTTGAGGGTGCTGGATCCATATATACAGTGTAAAAACTAGTTTAAATAACACAAATCAAGATTTGACCTCAAAAATTTCCGCCTGATTTTGGCACCGAAAATTCCAAAAAGTCACACTAAAGATAACTCCATACATTAATCTCTCATCTGAAAATAACACCTAATCCCCGCATTGATTGATGGCATTGAATATTGAGCGTGCACCCACCAAATCATTAATACAAATTAGAGTTTGGGAAAGAGGTTATGATTCAAAGGTATGGCCTCTTGAACAACATTTATCTTTTAATCTATATTTTCCCTTGTAATATGTTAATGGCGGTTTTTCAAGAGCAATGATCATTTCATTGTATTCTTTCAACTCTGCGTCCAGTGTTTCGTGCTTTTGTTCCGAGGCTTCAACATTTTTAACTTTTCATTCATAATTTGTGCGTAGCTATATCAAATTTGTTTTCACTAAGAGTTTTTGGGATCTTTAGCCATGTCTCTATTTCTAGGTTATTATTAACATTCATATGTGTTTTCTATAAGATAAATTCCATTATATTAAGTTCTTAGGGTTTTTGGGCGAACTTTTATCATATCCTATAACTCTTTGTTCGATGCATGTTTTTCTATTAAAAATACATAACTTCCCTTTTTGAGGGTTTTATGTTCCTAGAAGTTGTTGGTCATTGTCTGTATTTGAGCCATGAGTTTTAAATATCATGTAGGGTAGAGAGGGGATTTTCATTTTCTAGCGGAATTACGTGCTGTCGATTTCTTTATGTTGTAAATTATGTTAGCTTTTATATGATGTCTATATTTTGTCTGCTAATGTGCTTTGATGATTTTCAGGTATATCTAAGAGGTCAATAGAGTTGTAGGAGCAACAAAATCTATTTAGTTGTGGGACTCTTGTTCTACAAATAGAGCATTATGTTGCATACTTCGGCCCAAACATGCAGTGGTAGGCCTTGGGCATGCAAAATTTCCCTAGCTACTTCCACAATACTTCTATTCTTCCTCTCATCCACCGCATTTCGTTGTTGGTATGGGGTGTTGCCAACTCCTGTTAAATTCCTTCCTTTGCATACAAATTTTAAACTCATTTGACACGTAGTCACCTTCGTTATCGCTCCTAAGAGCCTTCACCTTCTTGCCAGTTTATTTCTCAACAAGTGTTATAAATTCAACAAATTTGGAGAATGTATGGTCTTTCTTTTGCATGAAGTAGATCCAACACTTCTGTGAGAAATCATCTACACATATAACATAATACCTATTCTTGGCAGTGGAGGTTGTCGAGAAAGGTCTACAGACGTAAGAATGGATCCTTTCAAGGACTGCATGTGCCTTGTTTACCTGATCATTGAAGGTGGATTTTTTGTAGTTCCCCAATGCACACCCTTTGCATGTATCCCACTGCTTTAATACTCCTTTTGAGATGCTTGTATAAATATATTACACGATATTTTAAGCGCCATGATGCAAATGTCTAAGTCTTATATTCCATAATTAGATGACATCACAACTCTCCACCTTCTCTACTTTTGTGCTCAATGCTACACAGTCTTCCACATCTATTTTTTAGAGGTTATTCACTCGAACCCCAATCTGCCCCACTTGTCCCATGGAAATGTGTCTCAAGAAAGCCTTCCATTTTCTAAATATCACATCATAGCCACGGCCTTCTGACATAGCTATGAAGACTAGATTCTTCTTCAGGCCCAGTACAAATATAACATCCTTGAGCGTGAGAGGAGAATCATACTCCCTCTGAAAAGTAATTGTACCAATGTCAATCGTGCTATAAATTTCATCATCTCCCATCTCGATGTGCATCTAGAGATCCTTCTCCTCCAAGTGACTAAAACATTCTTTGTTTCCAGTCATGGGGAATGAGGCACCACTATCCAAATACCACACACTATCCATAAATGTGCTTTCCATCAATGCAATGAGAGTAAAATTAAGCTCAAACTATGAGGCTAAGGCTTCACCCAATTCTCCTCCTGCATTCTTATTTATTTCCTTCTTGCGTGGACACTTCGTTGCATAGTGCCAAAATTCATGACAGTGAAAGCACTTGATTTTGCACAAGTCTTTCTTCTTGCCCCCTTGACTAGATTCTACTTTGGATTGGGATTTCTTCCCTTTCCATTTCTTTGAATTTCCATCCAAGGCACAATTTTCCTCATCCTCGCCCTTGGATGATGTCTCGTTTAAGGTGTTCCATCTTATATCCTCTTGTACCAAATCGAAACAAAGAAACTCCCAATTTGGTAGCTTCTCCCTCTCGCTCACCAAATATTGGTAGTTGTGCCAGCTCTTGGGAAGGCCTAGAAGGACTAGGCTCACCAAATCATTCATTGCTATAGTAACACCAACTTGACCAATTTCATCACGACATTGTGTGAACCTGCTCAGGTATAGTGGAATGGTCTCATTCCTTTGCATCTTGATATTTCGAAGCTTCTCCTTGAGTGCTGATTTCCTATCGTCACTACTATTCTGGACAAATTTATCAGCACTTGCCACATTACATACAAAGTCTCTTTCCCATGGATATTGGAGACAGTATGGTCTCGTACTCCCTCTAATATGATCCATCTCTCCTTGACAACGCACTTCTTCCAATATGCTAAATTCTGAGCATCCACTGCGGCTGGTTTCGGAATATCATTATCAATGAATTCCTTCAACCCATTATCCTCGAGTACTGCCTCCATGAGGTCCTTCCATGAAACATAATTTTAGCTTCTGTTAAGGGCATACTTGAGCCTTAGTCCATTGAAATCCATATTCTCAATCCTGAAGAAAACCTACAACCTGATATGCAACCTCGAACCTCCTACAATGAAAACTTCAAAATATCTACTCTATTGTGATTCTAGCTCTGATACCATGTAGAAATTATGTGTAGATTTAATACTACTCATGAAATTTACTAAACCACAAGACTTAAATCTACTCTATTGATCTGTGGAAGTTAATTCACCATATGAAACAAGAATCATAGACATGCAAGAGGAAACATCACACATGCACAAAGATTTATCTAGGGTAAAGCAACTTCTCAAAACCCCTTTACTATATATATTGAATTAATCAGAGAATAGAGAATAAATACAATGCTTTCTCAAACCTGAGCACACCCTGCAAGTGTATAGTTTATCCCTCTACTGACTAACTGAACTTGGCCCAAAACTTAGCAAATTTCAAGCCTTCCCAAGCTCATATTTACTTGCATTGTTCCCTTGGGATGCCCCTATTTTTTCAGAAATTCACACCAAGGAATTGCGCATTAGCCTTATGCAAATATCTAAGTGCATGCACCACCTGTATGTTGGGATAGAGACCCCTAGGGTCAATTTTGGGATTAAAAGCCCAAGTTTTAGGGCATAAAGCCCAAGTTTTGTATGTAAAGTGTAAAGTCTCCGCAATTTGTGGTCATGGAGCGCGTAGATGCAAAGTGTCATAAAGGGTTTTTACCCTTCTATTTATGTAAGTTGTGCCGGCTTTAGAAGATCTACCCATTGTTCACGAACCATGGGATTGTATAAAAAGGAGAGTCTTAGAAGAGTCTAAGACAAGTTTTTAGTTGATGATGATGAATGTAATGGGTCATTAGCAGAAAGAACAAAAAGTCTTAGAGTAGAAGGGAGGCTCTGCAGCTGTATGCATAGAGGCCTATGGTAGAGCTCTGCAACTGAGTGCGCAGACCCCTGCAGCTAAGTGCGCAGGGTAGTTAGACTCTGTAAGAAGATCTGAAGCATTAATAAAGAATACTACCCTGGAAATATCTGTGTTTGATCTCTTTTGTGATGAATGAATGTGATTATATTATGACGTATATTGGGTTTATGATTTAATACTGTAGTGATGCACGAATCTGCATGTTGTACTTTTTTATATGAACGCAAGTGATAATATCTGTTTATGCGAAGAATACCTTAATGCATGTTAAAGTTACAGATACTTAATCTGATTTGGGTAAATTGAGAAGTAAGAGTAATTACAAAGGCACATAAATGGCCGATTCACCTATTTGAGGTCTACGAAAGACAGTCCTAAAAGCTTATTGATCTGCGCAAAGACATAAGTAGGGCATAAAATGACGTCACTACCATCTATGGGTGTGGAAAATTGGTTCCAACATCCCCCCATACTGCTTCAGGTGAGACTTCAGTCCGCGCTCCACGGATTGATGTCGAAAGGGCCAGTAGTGTAGGGATTTGTTTGGATAAACCTAACACTAAACCTGGGTCAGGGCCCACTAAGCCAACAAATGGTTCTGTTGCCGGG
>APFE030371749.1:0-32914 GCA_000404065.3 Pinus taeda | reverse complement strand
AATTTTACATTGACTTTATTAAAGTCACTTTAAAATTAGACTTTAGTAACTTTATCACTTAAAGTCACTTTTAAATTAGATTTGATTTTATAGAAATTATAAAGTCACTTTAGGAGAAAAATTAAATTCTTTTGGACACTTTTCCCTAGGCCAAAGATCAAAGCCTTAGGGAACCACCTGTCCTCCGGTACCAAATTTCAACAATTCAGAAGGGACATATACTTGATAGATTTTGAGATGTAGTAGACTTGCTTTCTCCTTGAAGACTTGATGGCTTGCCTTTCTAGAATCTTGATGTTCTTCAAGTTGCCTTCTCAAAGTGGATTTGCTTGATGAAGAGATTTGCTTGGTGACTTGTAGATGATGTAGGTCCTCTTTGATCTGCGTTTCGTTGTAGGTGCCTTTGTGTAAGGCTCTTCTTCTTGCTATGGTAGGCCTTCTTTTCCTCGAGTAAATTTGGCTTGATGCTTCAACCTTATAGATGCCTTTCTTTGATGAGTGTTCTTGAGTTTCCCTTTCCTTGAGGTGTCACCTTACCTCTGATACCATGTTGAAGGATCTAGGGCAAATAAGTGCAGTGTGATTCTTCGTTACTTGATAACAATTTATGGAGTCTTTTTACTTTTTCTTGTTATCTTAATCTTCTTCTTCTTCTTATTAATGTATGTGTGTGTACTTCATCAAACTGCTACCAAAACATAAGAACAAGAACACAAGATGTTGGCTATCTGCTAGGGCCAAAACCTCTCTTCTCTTGAGAGGAAAACCCTTTAGTAAGTTTCTCTTATTGAAGCTTCTTATTGATCAATGCCAAACCCTAGACCTCTGACTTGAATATCCTCCAAGCACAAATCAAGTCCTTCCGGCACTTTTTTCTTCGACACTTCCTCCTTCTGGCACATCGACCTCCTTCTTTCTGCACTTCATTCTTCTCTCAATTGTTGATAGACCTTGTTGCACTTGCTCTAGAAGAGACACCTTTTGATAAGACCCTTTTTGTTGACACCTAATCATCAGGATTGGGTGAATAACTGTAATTGATGTAAATAAATAATAGAAAATATGAAGAGTTACCGGGAGATGAAATGAACAGTCTCTCCCTCATGTATATAATAAAGACCAACCTGAATGAATATCATGAATTGTTTTGAGGAGTTACCTCCTGGTCTGACATGGTATCAGAGCCAACGCCATTTTTGGCTTCCCTCTGCTTTGTAACTCCCTATTCCGCCTATGTTCTGCCTATTTTGCAGAACTCACACCTTTGTCTTTGTTAGTACACTGTCATATGCGTTTTCTATGTCTGACATGGTATCATATGCGTTTTCATAAAAGCGCTGCTCCTCCTGCTGTTGCCCGACGTTTTTCTCTGCTTTACGTAAACGTTGCATCTTTGCTGTGTGGTATCACCGTTTTTTCTGTGGAATGCTTGACTCGAATACCGCTCAACACTCACACCATACGCACTGGTATCCATTCTCGAATACGCTCCATACTCCACACCATATGCACTGCTATCTGCTCTCAACACTCACACCATACGCTTTGTGATTTGCTGCCTTACTCACTGGCGAGGGCGGCTCTGCAAACCCTTTTCGCCCTTGCTTCCTGTAGCATGGAAACCCGTTCAATATTATCACCAGAGATGGCTAGTGCTGTAATTTGAAAATTCCTGAGGTTCCTTCGATAGTTTAATAAGGTTTCCCAAGACTTACCTTGGTTTTATTTAGCAGAAGTTAGTCATTTTCCAGCTCTCAAGATTAGTTCTGCTTCTAATTCATCTAATGGCGGAAAATCCAGCTCAGTACTACTGATCCGCTTCTTATAGTTGCTTGGTTTCCGAAACTCTGAGACCAATAGCTGTAGGAAACTGCGTGAAGAGAGAACGACCGTAACCTTGGCATATGGAATATTAGGTTGGCTACTGCTCGTAATATCAGGTTGGCTACTGCTGCTAGTCCATATTCCTTCTCAAAAGAAGTACATTGGAGATCTGTTGAACAGGTTTGGCATGACAGAATGCAATCCTCTTACTACTCCAATGGAACAAACCTTAAAGCTCACATCCATTGAAGGAAAATAATTTGAGGATGCAACAAAGTATAGACAACTTGTAGGAAGTCTCAACTACCTAACTACAACCAGACCAGACATTTCATTTGCTGCTGGAATCCTCTCCAGGTTTATGCAAAAGCCTTGTGAGGGACATTGGTCTGCTGCAAAAAGAGCTTTAAGGTACTTGAAGGGAACTCAAGACTTTGGAATCAAGTATACACAGGTGGACGACTTTAGCTTGATTGGATACTCTAATTCAGACTTCGATGGAGACAAAGACACTGGGGTATCTACTTCAGGGTATGCTATGAGTCTTGGATCAGGAGCTGTCTCTTGGAGATCACGCAAACAATCAGTTCCGGCAGATTCCACAACAGAGGCAGAATATGTGGTAGCAGCTGAGGCAACAAAAGAAATTGTGTGGCTCAGGAAAATTCTTGAAGATTTGCAGGTAAAACAAGTACAATCTACTCCACTCATGATTGACAACACTTTTGCAATAAAGTTGGCCAAGAACCCAAAGTTCCATAATCGAACGAAGCACATCAATATTAAATGTCATTTGATTCGACATCATGTTGAGGCCAAAACAATCCATCTTTGCCATTGTTCCACTAATGAGCAAATTGCAGACATCTTCACCAAAGTGCTTGGAAGAGAAAAGCTTGAAAGATTCAGAACGATGCTTGGACTCACCAACATCCCTTCAGATTAAGGGGGGGAATGTTGACACCTAATCATCAGGATTGGGTGAATAACTGTAATTGATGTAAATAAATAATAGAAAATATGAAGAGTCACCGGGAGATGGAATGAACAGTCTCTCCCTGATGTATATAATAAAGATCAACTTGAATGAATATCATGAATTGTTTTGAGGAGTTACCTCCTAGTCTGACACTTTTCTTGTGATGATCCCTTTCTTCTACTTGACCAAATGAGCTCTTTCTTCAAGGTGTAGATGCAGACTTGATATGACTGTCCTCCAGCCCTAGATTTCCACACGTGTGGTGATTCCCTTGACATGGTAAGCTCTTTTCTTCCTTCGCTTGAGTGTCCTTCTCCTTTGCTTGATTGGGAGACCTTATAGGTCTAGTTTCCTAGCCCAATCAGAGAGAGATGCCAACTGTGGGTTTCTGCTATTATGATCGCAGGCAGCTCCTTGCCCTCGCACGTGTGACTGCAGATTTCCCTAGAAACAGTCCTTTAAGATTCAGTGTTCTTCCTTCCTTCGATGGTGCACTAGAGGCTCCCTTTCTCGTCTCTTTTTCACCCTTTACTTGCTCATTTGCTGCGCTGATTTTAGAGGTAAGTGAGTGCGTTTTGGTGGAGTGGAAACCTCTATATATATAGGACTGTCCCTCCTTTTAGGCCTACTAGAAGGTCGACATGTTAACTGTTTGTAGGCAGATTTGTTATGCAAACTTCGGATGGTTTCTTTGATGGTGCCTTTGCATAGAAGGAGATTTGACTTTGCTTGGAGGTATTCTTTTGACCCTAATACATAATCATACATGGTGTAACATGCCCTTAAGGCCTTCAACATTTCCTTTTGACTATTTGACTCACCTATAGCACTTACCATGTGTTAGAGCTATTTCAATGAGCAAGAAACTCATTGATATATATTATAAAAATAATATTTCTTTTCTTGAATAAGTACAAATATCAAAAGTACATTTATGAAGACCGAACCTAATTACATTTCCTTCAACAATTGGGAGCCCACATGTCCACTTGTGAAAGACAAGTCCTTGGGCAGTTTTGAAGGGCTACTCATTTGGGGAAGCAACCCCTTTGAAAGGGTTATTTATTGTGATTTGAGGGTTTGTATGTTCACTTATATGATGACATTGAGGTTAGAGTATGGCTATTGAAGCCCAATTGCCCTCTTTAGGAGACACTTGGACACTTTGTTTGTCAATTTTGTGGAGGAAGTGTTGAAGGGCTTTGGACGCTGGATGCTACACCAAAAATCCCTCTATTCCCATCATTTATGGAGATGGGTCATCCTAGAGGGCTCACGTCCCTTTAAAATTGTACATGTGGTATAAAAAGTCCTATCGTTTTGTATTTTTGATCAATTAGTTACCGAAGAGGGCATTTTGCCCCTTCCTAGTCTAGAATAGGAGATTTTAGCTTAGAGATTAATATTTTAAATTGTAAAGTAAGTTGAATTCTGATTAATTAATTGTTGAAGAGGGTCTTTTGCTCCTCCATGGATAGAATAGGAGATTTTAGCTTATAAATTAATATTTTAAATGTAAAGGAAGTTGTGGGGAAAATCAAGGTATTTGTAGATTAATGCTGATTCTCCTTACTGGATGATTACTTGTGATATTTGTTGGCATTTTATTATTTCGTTTTACTTCTTCATTAAGCAATGATAAAAACATAAAGATCACAAAGCACAAAGAACACAAGAGATAGTCTCCATGCCAGGACAAAACCCCACAATTGGGGAAAACCCGAACGATCCTCTTCTTATAGAATCAAATCAAAATGAGACCTCCAAGACCCAAAGACCAAGACCTTCTCCAAGCACCAATTCAACCCTCCAAAAGTCCTCAATCAAGTCAAAGTTCTCCAAGTCAAATATAGTCAACTTCTTCAAATTTAGCTTCAAATCAGAATTTCGTCCCTCTTTCGTAGGTCTGAATTCAACCTTCAATCTTTGGCCTTGCAACAACTGTAGAAACTGTAGTCTTCTTGCACCTGTGAACGAAACAGGTCAACAATTTAAGTCTCCTCCTTCCTCGAGTTTGTCTTCTTTCCTAGACCTTCCTCTGCTTTTCTTCTTGCCTTTTTGCATAGATCGAACTTGCTTGCACACTCTACAAATGAGGACAAAGTCTGCCCTATATGTAGTCATCTAGGAGAGCGAAAAGGTGCCCCAACAGGGCCGACTTATCATGGTAGGTATGACTTGTGCTTGGAGGACAAAATTACTTTTCTTGACTCAATTTTTTTTTTCTTTCTTGTTACAAAATGCTCAAATGGGTCTTTTACATATGACAAAGACTCTTTTGACTCATTAAACCCTAGGAGCATGAAGAACATGCTTGACCTAGACTTGAGCATGAATCCCATGCTTAAATAAAATTCTTTTTCTTCTTTTACATAAACTACAAATTGATACAAGTACACAAATAATTATGAAGACCAAACCTAGTTACTTTTCCACTACTCCCTTTTAACTAGGGAGGTATTCATAATGAATTAACAGGTCTATCTCAAGTTGAAATATTCTCATAAGAAGGGATCTAGATTGATAAGCATCAAAGTATCATTGTAGCAAACATTGCCACATTACTAAGGTCTTGATAGGTACACTCTATCTTTCCACAAGATCAGAGCACAATGTTGGGAGGCATTCCCTGGGACACCACACTGCCCCACCAAGGTACGTTCTCCACCTAGGATACCTGAAGTATGTCTTCTACTGGACTATTTCTGTCAAGGAAATGTTTGTCCATCGAACCATTCTTTATCTAAGTCCATGTACTTGACTTAGGATCTCCAATTTCTCCATCCTAATCCGTCATAGTACATGACTTCAAGAGTGTCTGTCCAAGATGCTTATCCAATCCACCATTCTCCTTATCCATGTCCATGTACTTGTCTTAGGATATCAATCCTAATCCGTCATAGTAGTTGACACAAGGAGAACCATGCTAATTCAATACATCATTCTCCCTATCCGTGGTGCATGCACTAGATTTACGGCAGTTAGTCTTGGCCTAGTACATGACATAGGGAGAAGCAGTGTCTAACTTTACTCCCTCTCAACTTGAGAGGAGAAATCCATGTTCACTCCATCTCAAATAGGGATAATTCATCAACAAGCCTCAGTTTGTGTCAGCAGTACTCATACTTCCCTTAGATCAACTCCCTGTTATAATTGTAGCTTCCTTTACAGACCCTCTTATCACTGAGTTTTCTCATCTTGCAACTTCTTGAACTAGGGCTCCAAATCTGCCTCCTAACAGTTGATGATTCTGTACTTAAGGTCTTCACATACTGCATCCTCAACTGTGTCCACAACTACTTCCTGTATTGCTTTGTTCATCACATAGTTTCTTCAACATATTGATTATCACAAGGTTAGCCAATCCATTGTTTTGAATGCAACTTGGCTGACCTTTCCAATTAGTCATTATCAATCAACACAGCTCCTTAGTCACAAATAATTCTCCCCTCTAGTTGCTATTCCCATCTTTCCAAAATAGCCAACTCCCATGGTCTTCAAATAAACCTTCTTGTCAGTCCTCTAGTTGCCTCTTAGATGACCGTCCTTAGCCCTATAACTATCCTATTGTTGCTTGAAATTGACAGTCCTTAGGGCACCAATCAAACTGCGTTTCAATAGTGACTTAGCTGCTCCAAGATTAATAACATAAGGTCTTCCAAGCACAACCCACTTGATAGTGAATGTCCATTGTTTCACTGTCCTTAGGGTTTTAATAAATTTGCCCATACAATAGTGAACCAACTCTTTTATTCATTGTACAAAGAGCTTCTTCAAGTCTGCCTCTAAACAATTACCGATCTAAGCCTACATCATTTAGCCCTGTTTAGGGTTTCTTTGTACTTGCAAAGCAAAATAGAAAGCCCTCACTAAAAGACCTTCTTCCTGCGTAGTTGCCATAGAGAGACGTGACCTATTTTTGGAAAGCCTACTAGATAACTCATCCTCCAGAATAGGTCTTGTTGACCACTACGTGTCAACTACCCATAGCAGTACACCCCCTTTTTTTCGCAAAAGGGATAGCGCTTGATCGACGTATCCGTGCCATTCGACTATCATCATCAGCCCAATCGTGTTATGTTGTAAACCCAGTGTGCATGTGTAAATTGTAAATAATCTTAGCAGATCTATGCCATGTATGTATTTGCCTAGGTAAACCTAATCTTCTAGTGATGATCTACGTTTCGGAAGGGTTTTTGTCTCACCGACCGATGGTCGACAGAGTTTTCCTTCAGCCTAACCCCAAAGCCGGAATGGATTTTGTCATTAGAATCTTATGGGAATCCTAGTGTGCCTAGAGTCTATGTAAAAGTAATTTGGAAATAATCCTAATTATTTGGTTAGGTTATTACAAATTGCTTGATCTGCTAGATTATATTTGTGTCGCAGAGCTGGGTGGTCTATGATGGTCTATGTCAAATGGGTTTTCCCCCTTGAGATGTAAAATTGTAAAAGTCATGATGTAAAGTGTCTTGAGGGTTAGAAAATGTTTTATCCCCTCATAAGTCCTAGGTCCTAGGTAATTTTTCCAAAGGCTAAGTTCGAGGATCCAATAAAAATAAAAATAATAAAAAATTAAAAAATTAAAAATAATAAAAAATAAAAAAAAAAATAATAAAAAATTGAAAAATAAATAAATAATAAATAAATAATAATAAGTCAAAGTTTTGAGGAAATAAATGCAGGGTTTTAATTTTTTAGTATATTAAAATGCTTTTAAAATTTCGACGGATGAGATTAAAAGAGATTTTGATCCCTAATCGACGGTCGAGATCATTTTGACATGGACTCGAACTAGCCGTTGGGAAATTTTCCTTTAAATAGGGTGTCAGGGGTCATTTGAGATCATTCGATCTGGGAGTCTTGTGCTAAAGAAAGCTCTTCTGTAGTCCTTTTTTTGTGCAATAAAGAAAGAATTTGGGGTTGAAATCTTGCTGGTGTTGCTCTTCTGAAAATGCTATAAGATGTTTTATTTTTCTGCATCAATTTATTTTCAGCCATTGATGATAGCTTGATGAAGAAGGTATCTTGTTTGGTCGCTAGGGTTTGAATGGTAGTCAAATTTCTGAATATGATGGCAGGTATCTCCATTAGATCTGGATTTTAGTATCGTTTTCTCAATCTTTGTTAATGGTTGAATTAAGCTGTACAAGAAATTTTTTTTTTGAAATTACCGGGCGTTCGGGAAAGTTCTCGGCTAAACCACCCAAATCCCGGATTGCATTTTTTGAAGAGCCCAGCGAGTTTTGATCTTGGGCTTATCATTTGAAATTTTCTGGTGAATGCATGAAGGGTTTTCTGAAGCACGTCATCTTATATTCAGAATCTTAAAAAATATTTTTGTGGCATACTGACAAATCTGGCTATTTAAGAGCCTGCAGCCTGTGAATATTGTAATTTTTTTAGGCTAGGGTTTTTTAAGGTTTCATTATTATTTTGTTTTTGGGCATTTTGCTTTCATCATTGCAGGTACAGATTTTGAAATTTCTTCAGGGTTTTCCATCGGGCAATCTGATCAGGGTTTCCATCAAGCAATCTGAAGCAGGAAGGGTTTAAAATTTTAATTAAGTTTCTGGACTATGGTTTTAGTTTCTTTGTTGCCCAAGGACAATTTTTATTTTCTGACAGAAAATCTCAATTTTTTTTTTTTTATGTTGTCTTCCTATCTGCGGCATCTCCACACGTAGTCTCGCTCCAGCATTCCTCTTCCCCTTCAAACGCTGTTTTGCCACCACGCAGTCACCTTTTCTCTACGTCCAACCAACGTTTTCATTCCTTCACTTAGCCGTAGCTTCCTCCACAACTCCACCGCTCCTTCGACCTGCAACTTCTCCTTTCCTTCGTTTGCCATTGCTATCCATTTTCGTTCATATCAAACCCTCATTCTCTGCTATCCTAAGCTCCTCTTGCTGCGTATTATCGCACTGTCCAGCCTCACCAAACCCTCACCCGTTTCTTCTAGCCCGAGCTCCATTATCCTTGCCATCGCTAACCCTGCAAATAAAAAAAGGGGGGATACGCTGCCTATCGGTAGCCCATTTCTCTCTTTTTCTTTGCTTGCTGTTCCATCTCTTTGCGGACTTGCAATCACAATCAAAGCCCGCATCCATATCCCTGTGTCCCCTTGCTCCCCCATCCATTGCAGACTCCTCCACGCAGCTGTTCTTCTCTGCTTGCCGTCGAGCCTCCCTTCCACGCAAAGCCTTCCTCTCATTCCCTCTCCACGTCGCAGCCCTCTACTCCAGCATTCCGTCGACTTGCTAATTGCTGCACGCAAGTCTCCCTTCTGCCGTCACCAATTGTTATCCAACTTGCGCATGCAAACACAGTGAAACAATATGCGTTGGTAAGACCTAGGGTTACGCTCTCTGATTTACGCTTGGACAGGTTTTCTTCAATTTCATCATATGATATCACCGTTTACAGCTAGGGTTAGTTGTATATATTCATTTGTATATATAATAAGTTCGATTTTGATTAGATGTAGAACTATTTAGTTTTTTGATTTTATTTGAATTGGGTTCTCTTTTTATTTAGATTAGGGTATCGTATATTTTTATATGTCTTCATTTTAGTTTTAGATTTATTAAATTTTTGTTTTAGTTTTAGATTTAGATTTCTTTAAATTTAGATTTAATTTTGTTTAAATTTTGATTTTAAAAAATAATATCAAAAATATAAAAATATAAAATATAAAAAAGGCATAAAAAAGGTTCTTTTAGGTTTTAGATTAGACTAGATTTTAATTTTATTTAGATTTTAGTTTATCTAGAATTTTACCAAAATCTAAAAAATATTAATTAAAAAATATATATAAAAAATTAAAAAAATAAAAAAGTTTTTGATTTTTTCTTTATTCATTTTGATTTTAGCAATTTTCCTTTTAATTCATCTCATCTGTATATATATTAGTGGTTTGGTCTAAATTCATTTCCTTTTAGCTTAGTTTTTTAATCTTGAAGTTTTAGTTTAGTTTAGTCTCATAAAAAATAAAAATATAAAAAAAAATTTAAAAATTTAAAAAATTCTGAAAAAAGACTAATTGAAAATTGGAAATTCCTTTTAAAGTCTTTTTCTGTTATGGTATAGTTAAATGTGCTTAAATGTTTATATCTGGAGATTAACTATTTGAAACTGGTCAGCATTTAAATTTCGTGGTTGCTTAAAGTATTTGATCTTTTGAAATTTATTTGCTAGAACATCGCACATCTATTGAATATCTTGCATTTAATGAAATTAGTCACTGCTTGGATTATATAATGCTCATGACATGTTTGATATTTTATAAATATTTTCAAGCAATCATTAAATTACTTCATAAGGAGCAGCAACAAATTAATTACTTGGTTTTCATTAACTCCATAAGACACTGGTCATAAGCATTTAAAGATCTAATCAAATTCTAAAATCGATCAAGTGCTTGTTTCCCCCTGCTGTGTCTCCCAAGCCAGCTGGTTCCTAGTTAGTCCTCCTTTTTCCCATAGGGTCTACCCCCCTTAGCCTGCTTCAGGGAGACGGCTTAAACGGAGGGATCGGGGATCAGGGTGACAACCCCTAGTCTGAGCGTTGTCGCGTTGCCTGGACAATTTGTGCGACAACATTATTTGGCGCCGTTGCCGGGGATAGAGTTTTTTTGTCCCTAGCATTTCAACGACATTTCATCTTCATTCTTCTCTCTCATCTGGAATCTGGAATCTTTTCATTTGAGCTAGCAAGGTCAACATTTTTTTGCATCATCTCATCTTTTCCGCCATTCATTAGCCTGTCAAACTACCAACATTCTGTGGCGTTATTTGATCTTTTTATCACCTTATCTTTCATCATATCAGCAACTACCCTTTAGTTCGTTTCTTGTTTGGGTGGCGACTCCATTTCTTTTATTTTTCCTAGACAAGAAGCCTCCCTCATATCTGCTTGTTTGTTGCTTTTTGGATCCTAGAATTAGATTCGTTGTTCAAGTGGCGATTCCACTTCTTTCATCTCTTAATTTTCTTGAGCAAAGATCTCTTTCTATTATCCATTTGGTCCCTCATTATTCATCATGGATTATTTGTTTACCTCGTGTCATTTTACTGATGTTTTCCATGATGTTCTGGAAGTGGCCATTTCTAAATTACCTTTTTCTCGGGTGGTGATTCAATCGCTGTTAGAAAGCATTTATGCAAGTTTACTCATATAATGATCATATATTGTAGATCTCCTCAGTATGATCATGAAGATGTCAAAATGCGTCTATTTGTCCTTTCTTTAGAGGGTGATGCTTTGAATTGGTTTAATAATTGTCTTGAAGGTTCTTTCACTTCTTTACAAGACATTGTCAATGCTTTTAAAGATAGATATGGTTATCCAGATAGCTCGCCTTGTGCCCTTAAAATTGTGCAACAGAATGAAAGTAATCTTATGAAAGGTCCAGCTGTCGATGAAAGATTTCAAGACAATTCTTCATATCATAATTTTTCCATCCACTTGTACCATTGCAGATCAAATCCATGATAGTGGAAAAGCAGGGACAAATTGTAAAATCAGTGTCGACAATGAAAGGGAAAATGAGAAGAAAATTATAGAAGAACTAATGCAGCTGGTAAAAAATATGGAGATCAATCAAATTAATTACGCCAATGATATGAGAACTTTATGTACCCATTTGGAAAAACGTGATAAGGAGATGGAAATCATGAAAATTAAACACTCTGATCACGTAATCGACATGCAAAGTTAGCGTGCTAAGGAAATTGAGACCATGAAAGCTAATCATGGTAGTGAAATTAATGCTATTCAGAACAAGTTGTCAGCTATGGATGATGAAATGACCATCATGAGATTCGATTATAATAATCAGTTGGCTACCCTGCAAGCAAATCATAAGAAAGAGATAAACTTTATGCAACATTGCTGGATGACCATAAAGGCAAAGGACGGCAAAGTAATAAAAGATATGGAAGCCGGTCAAATATGTCTTCAGAATAAGTTACTAACCATGGAAGAAGACCATGCCAGGGAAATTAGTGCTATGAAGGTTGAACACTTTAGTCAGATGGATGCCATTAAAATACAGGTTTAGAAATATCAACAGCGGTCGGAGGATGAAAGAAACCAGGGAACGTTAATAGATCAAAAGCTTCCTTATCTGCTGCAACAAGCTCCATCTTATTATGGGGTCCTTTGTTCTATTGAAAAGTGGCTAATTGAAGGTGACCTGGATAAAAGGGAAATTAATAATCAGGTTGATGCTCACAAAGTTAATCCACCAGTCATAGAAGATCAAGATATAACTCATGGCACTTGTGAGATTGATCCATCATCCTTGACAGGGTAGATGCAGAATGAAGAAAGACATGTCACGCATATCTTACATCATCTGAGAGCTTTGAAGCAGAAAGTTCTACGTCACCAGTGATACAACCTGCCACAAAGAAAAAATGCAAAAGAAAGAGAACAAGAAGAAGATTTGATGCATCAGATGGCCGCGAGCAACTTGATTTCCGGATAGGAAAAAGTCCTATTGTATGCAGAATTGGACATGGCACATCCAAGAAGCAGCCGACATATTTGCTTGAAAGCAGGCAAATGCTCAGTATACACTATATTGAACACATCTGAAGCCATGGGGCATCCTCCGTATTTCCAACCCTACTCCTTGTTTTTTTAGCATTTTCATTTTTGTTTTAGGATTAGATTTACTTTTCATGTTGTTAGACTAGTTAATAAATGAAGAGCTTATATCTTTCCTGTGCTTAATATTATATGTGATTTTTAGATGGACGCTACTTATGTTTTGTTGTGTGTTGCGTGGATGCAATTGTGGATTCTCACACTCCTACCGTGCAGCAACGTGTCCCCAAGTAGAGCCAGATGTTGACCACTACATGTCAACTACCCATAGCAGTACACCCTTTTTTTTCGCAAAGGGGATAGCGCTTGATCGACGTATTTGTGCCATTCGACTATCATCATCAGCCTGATCGTGTTATGTTGTAAACCCAGTTTGCATGTGTAAATTGTAAATAATATTAGCAAATCTGTGTCATGTATGTATTCGCCTAGGTAAACCTAATCTTTTAGTGATGATCTACGTTTCGGAAAGTATTTTGTCTCACCGACCCATGGTCGGCAGAGTTTTCCTTCAGCCTAACCCCAAAGCCGTAATGGATTTTGTCATTATAATATTAGGGGAATCCTAGTGTGCTTTGAGTCTATGTAAAAGTAATTTGGAAATAATCATAATTATTTGGTTAGGTTATTACAAATTGCTTGATCTGCTAGATTATATTTGTGTCGCAGAGCTGGGTGGTCTATGAGGGTCTACGTCAAATGGGTTTTCCCCTTTGAGATGTAAAATTGTAAAAGTCATGATGTAAATTGTCTTGAGGGTTAGAAAATGTTTTATCCCCTCATAAGTCTTAGGTCCTAGGTGATTTTTCCAAAGGTTAAGTTCGAGGGTCCAATAAAAATAATAAATAATAAAAAATAATAATAAAAAATTAAAATAAAAAAAATTTGAAATATAAAATAAAATAATAAAATAATAAAAAGTCAAAGTTTTGAGGAAATAAATGTAGGATTTTAATTTTTTAATATATTAAAATGCATTTAAAATTTCAACGGGTGAGATTAAAAGAGATTTTGATCCTCATCGACGATCAAGATCATCTTGCCATGGATCACTCAAACTAGCCGTTGGGAAATTTTCCTTTAAATAGGGCGTCAGGGGTCATTTGAGATCATTCGATCTGGGAGTCTTGTGCTAAAGCAAGTTCTCTTGTAGCCTTTTTTTTGTGTAATAAAGAAAGACTTTGGGGTTGAAATCTTGCTGGTGTTACTCTTCTGGAAATGCTGTAAGATGTTTTATTTTTCTGCATCAATTTATTTTTAGCCATTGATGATAGCTTGATGAAGAGTGATTTTAAACATAGGTATCTTGTTTGGTCACTAGGGTTTGAATGGTAGTTAAATTTCTGAATATGATGGCAGGTATCTCCATTAGATTTGGATTTTAGTATCGTTTTCTCCCTCTTTGTTAATGGTTGAATTAAGCTGTATAGGAAATCCTTTTTTTGAGATTACCAGGCGTTCGGGGAAGTTCTCGGCTGAACCAGCCAACTCCTGGATTGCATTTTTTGAAGAGCCCAGCCAGTTTTGATCTTGGGCTTATCATTTGAAATTTTCTGGTGAATGCATGAAGGGTTTTCTGAAGCACGTCATCTTATATTCAAAATCTTAAAAAAAATGTTTTTGTGGCATATTGACAAATCTGGCTATTTAAGACCCTGCAGCCTGTGAATATTGTAATTTTTTTAGGCTAGGGTTTTTTAAGGTTTCATTATTATTTTGTTTCTGGGCAATTTGCTTTCATCATTGCAGGTACAGATTTTGAAATTTCTTCAGGGTTTTCCATCAGGCACTCTGATCAGGATTTCCATCAAGCAATCTAAAGCAGGAAGGGTTTAAAATTTTAATTAAGTTTTTGGACTACGGTTTTAGTTTCTCTGCTGCCCAAGGTCAATTTTTATTTTTTGACAAAAAATCTCAAATTTTTTTTATGCTGTCTTCCTATCTGTGGCATCTCCACACGTAGTTTCGCTCCAACATTCCTTGTCCCCTTCAAACGCTGTTTTGCCACCACGTAGTAACCTTTTCTTTGTGTCCAACCAATGTTTTCATTCCTTCACTTAGCCGCAGCTTCCTCCACGACTCCACCGCTCCTTCGATCTGCAGCTTCTCCTTTCCTTCGTTTGCCATCGCTGTCCATTTTCGTTCAGATCAAACCCTCATTCACTGCTATCCTAAGCTCCTTTCGCTACATATTATCACACTGTCCAACCTCACCAAACCCTCACGCGTTTCTTCCAGCCTGAGCTCCATTATCCTTGCCATCGCTAACCTTGCAAATAAAAAAAAGGGGGGGGATATGCTGCCTGTCCGCAACCCATTACTCTCTTTTTCTTTGCTCACTGTTCCATGTCTTTGCACACCTGCAAACACAATCAAAGTCCGCATCCATATCTCTGCGTCCCCTTGCTCCCCTATCTGTTGCAGACTCCTCCATGCAGCTGCTCTTCTCTGCTTGCCGTTGAGCCTCCCTTCCACACAAAGCCTTCCTCTCATTCCCTTTCCACATCGCAGCCCTCTACTCCAGCATTTCGTCGACTTGCTAATCGCTGCACGGAAGTCTCCCTTCTGCCATCACCAACTGTTATCCAACCTGCGCATGCAAACACAGTGAAACAATATGCGTTGGTAAGACCTGGGGTTACACTCTCTGATTTACGCTTGGACAGGTTTTCTTCAATTTCATCACATGATATCACTGTTTACAGGTAGGATTAGTTGTATATATTCATTTGTATATATAATAAGTTCGATTTTGATTAGATTTAGAATTATTTAGTTTTTATTTTTATTTTATTTGAATTGGGTTCTAGTTTTATTTAGATTAGGGTAGTGTATATTTTTGTATGTCTTCATTTTAGTTTTAGATTTATTAAATTTTAGTTTTAGTTTTAGATTTAGATTTCTTTAATTTAGATTTAATTTTGTTTAAATTTTGATTTTAAAAATAATATCAAAAATATATAAAATATAAAAAATATAAAAAAGGCATAAAAAAGTTCTTTTAGGTTTAGATTACACTAGATTTTAATTTTATTAGATTTTAGTTTCATCTATAGAATTTTTACAAAATCATAAAAATATATAATTAAAATATATATAAATTATAAAATCAAAAAAATAAAAAAGTTTTGATTTGTTCTGTTTCATTTAGATTTTGGCAATTTTCCTTTTAAATTTCATCTCATCTGTATATATATGTAGTGTTTGGTCTAAATTTCATTTTCTTTTAGCTTAGTTTTTAATTTTTAAGTTTTAGTTTAGTTTAGTAAAAAATAAATATAAAAAAAAAATTTAAAAATTTAAGAAAATTCTGAAAAAAGACTAATTGAAAATTGGAAATTCATTTTAAAGTCTTTTTCTTTAGGTCCGATAGACCAATGTTTGGTCTCAGTGGACATTAACCATCATCATCATCAGTTAAATGTGCTTAAATGTTTATATCTGGAGATTAACTATTCGAAATTGGTTAGCATTTAGATTTTGTGGTTGCTTAAAGTATTTGATTTTTTGAAATTTATTTGCTAGAACATCGCGCATCTATTGAATATCTTGCATTTGGTGAAATTAATCACTACTTGGATTATATAATGTTTGTGACATGTTTGATATTTTAAAAATATTTTCAAGCAATCATTAAATTACTTCATAAGCAGCAACAGCTAATTAATTACTTGGTTTTCATTAACTCCATAAAGCACTGGTCTTAAGCATTTAAAGATCTAATCAAATTCTAAAATCGATCAAGTGCTTGTTTCCCCTTGCTGTGTCTCCCAAGCCAGTTGGTTCCTAGTTGGTCCTCCTTTTTCCCATACGGTCTACCCCCTTAGCCTGTTTTAGGGAGACGGCTTAAATGGAGGGATCGGGGATCAGGGTGACAGCCCCCGCTCTGAGTGTTGTCGCGTTGCCTGGACAATCTGTGCGACAACAGGCCCTTCTTTCAATCTACAATTAAATGGAAGTTTTGTCCCTTATAAACTTTGAGAATTTTCTTTCCAGCCTTCAAGACCTTGGCCAAATGTCTTTCAAAGATTAGTCCATGAAGCTTAAATCCCAAGCTCTCTTAGCGGACCTATAGTCCTCCACAGGTCTGCAATTTGGGCTTCCAAGATCACCTACTTGCTGCCCTCCAACAACCTCAAATGACCTTCAATTCCATCCTAAACTAGGACCTCCAACCTCGCAATCCTCCTCCACATACTTCACACCCTTGCAGCCCTATTTTCTGCCTTCCTACATACTTTTGCCCCCCTTTGAAATTCTGTGATACCACAGGTCCGAACCTCAGACTGTGGCTGCCCTAACACGTCAAATAAAACGTTCTTTTCCTCCACATTTCACCTCATCTTCCCAAGGATATACCTGGCCTGCTAACCCACATTTATTCCAAGTGTTAGAACCCTACAATCAACCCTATTGTGTCTTGGTCCTGCACAAGGTATCTTCAGATTTTCGGGCCTGTTGTCACCCAAGGAACAGAATAACAGTGGTCTAAAACTTGGCACTGGAAGACTTTCCTTCACTTCGATACAGAGGCACAAAACTTGGCTTTTACTCCAGCTGTTAGGCTTTAAAAAATCGGATGCTTCTCCTCCATTGTACCTGCGCGAAACCAAACCACAAACAAAGACAAAACTCATCCCTTTCTTCTGCTCCTATTCATCTCGGCTATCTGAGGTTTGCGAGGTCTTTCCTTGAGAGAAGATTGCACTTGTTGGATCAGATTACGACTTCCTTAGCAGCCCATCTCGATTTTCAAAATCAGACTTCACATGGACTACATCTTAGAAAGAATTTAAATTGCTGTTAAACTTTTGGAAATGGTGACACACATCATTGGAGTAACTCGTATCATAGTCATGCGTTGCCTTTGGGAGAGACAACGCATATCATTGTAGAGATAGGGTTACCTATCTGTCATATGAGACCATGCCATTATAATTCAGTGTCACTGCATCACTGCTACTGCAAATTTTAGCGAGATTATTGTGCCACAGAGAGCAGGGTATGTGAGTATGGTATGACCATTGCGACACCATCCATTAGACCTTGCCATCGATACTGTCTTACTGTATAATATGATGTGTCAATGCCATACCTAATCAAATTGTGTCATTCTTATATTTTAGTTTGGCTCAGCAGAACTCGGATTTCTATCTAGATGAAGAACTCAGATTTCTGTTCAGCATCATTGCTATTAGTCCCTTGTGAAAACTTGTGTCCACAGAATGTAGTCCTTAATAAACTTGTAAAAAGACTCGTATTCCAGACACATTGCTACATTTCTTTAGTCATGTAACCTCAGAATTCTGGATATCTTTCCACTTCAGAATTCACATTTCTGTTGCATTACTTGGAAGTTGAATACTGGCCAGGACCTGCTAATGTCATTTCTTCTTCTTGCCGTTGATGGAGGAACTGCTGTAGAGGTATCTTCAACTGTGCCTACAAGAGTGATCTTCAAAAATGCTTCTTTTACCGACCATAGCTCTGATACCATATTGGAAAATCAAGGTATTTGTAGATTAATGTTGATTCTCCTTACTTGATAATGACTTGTGATATTTGTTGGCGTTTCATTATTTCGTTTTACTTCTTCATCAAGCAATGATAAAAAACATGAAGATCACAAAACACAAAGAACACAAGGGATAGGCTCCATGCCAGGGCAAAACCCCACAATTAGGGAAAACCCGAATGATCCTCTTCTTATAGAATCATATCAAAATGGTACCTCCAAGACCCAAAGACCAAGACCTTCTCCAAGTACCAATCCAGACCTTCAAAAGTCCTTCTCAATCAAGTCAAAGTTCTCCAAGTCAAATATACTCAACCTCCTCAAATTCCTCTTCAAATCAGAATTCCATCCCTCTTCCTCAGGTCTGCAATTTGGCCTGCAATCTTTGACCCTGCAACTGCTGCAGAAACCCTAGCCTTCTTGCACGTGTGAACAAAACAGGTCAATAATTTAAGTCTCCTTCCTCGATTTTGTCTTCTTTTTTAGACCTTCGCTCTGCTTTTCTTCTTGCCTTTCTGCACAGATGGAACTTGCTTGCACACACTACAAAATGAGGACGAAGTTTGCCCTTTATATAGTCATTTAGGAGAGCGAAAAGGTGCCCCAACAAGGCTGACTTATCATGGCAGTGCTGACTTGTGCTTGGAGGACAAAATTACTCTTTTTGACTCGAAAATATTTTTTCTTTCTTGTTGCAAAATTCCCAAATGGGTCTTTGACATATGACAAAGACTCTTTTGACTCATTAAACCCAATGAGCATGAAGAACATGCTTGACCTAGACTTGAGCATGAAACCTGTGCTTAAATAAAATTCTTTTTCTTCTTTTGCATGAAATACAATTTGATACAAGTACACAAATAATTATGAAGATCGAAACCTAGTTACTTTTCCAACAAGTTGAGCACCTCCTCTATAAATAGAAGTGCACTTCCTCTCATTTTATCATGGTTGGGTTGGGGAAGAAATCCCTTAGCAAGTTTGAAATTTGTGTGATTTTATCTTCTTATAATTTGGCTATGGATGGATGAGTTGAGCAACCTCTACGACATGCTTTGTTGATGTGGATTTTGTTCCTTTTCTGGGGTGAATAGTGGTGAAGCTTGGATGAATGCATGATATTCTAAGTAAATGGACTTTATTTGTTTTGATTATGTTTATGTATGGTGGTAATTAAGCATTAAGTAGGTGGGCTTGTATTTTAATTTCACTATCCCTCTTAACAAACCCTGCTTCCAAGTCTTTGAGTGTTATGAATGTAAATAAGTAATAATTAATAGTTAACAATGATTAGTATACCGAGGACGCATATCTCAAAAAACATGACTGTTCATAAAGGGGTACCCACCTAGGTGCATATATGGGACCTTCAATTGTAACCAAATCATATTATCATTCATACATTATATATATATACATATCCTCAATGAATGTTTAAGTATTCCAAGTGTTCCGAAGATTATTCTTAAGTGCTAACCTTCTTCGTTACATTGGTATCAAAGCCAATTTTGATTTTGGCCTTTGGCTACTGTTAACATTGACACCTAGGGCCAAATTCTATCTTAGGACAACTCATATGATGGAGATGATTATTGCATTAGATTCCTCTTTTCGAGAGGTCCAATTTTGATATAAAGATCATTTCATTATGACATGCAAAAGTGGAATTTTGAATTTATTCTCTCTCATGCACAAATTGTCAAGGTCGGCCTTTGTTAAATAAAACCCAAGAGATGTGTCTCCACACCCTTGACGATTTGTATAAATAGGAGTGACCTCTCTCCTCATTTGGACATCACTCATCACATCACACATTTCTCTCTCTCCTCTCTTGATTGGTTTGTACAGCTTGGAGGCAACTGCTCTCTACTTCGCATGTATGGCAGGAGGCTGAATTCTTCTGGGGCAGAACAGGTTGAATTTTAGGAAAACAAACCAGCATTGACCAGGGCTCATTTGACCTCCTTTGACTTCAATTTTGAGGGCAGATTTTCGATCTTTGGAGGCCGCATTTATCGGCACAAAAATCGAGGTGATTGGGACAGTTTAACCAGTTTAACCATATTTTATTTACATATATTTTGAAGGGAGCAACAGTTTAAGTGACCAAATCGCTCATGCCAAAGTTTTCTCACTTCTTCGTTATGAGCAACAAATACCGAGGGAAGGTTTGACGACCCAAAGTTGTTAAACTTATACAACCTGGTAAAATCATCAACAATGCCAGTAGCTAAAATCTGTCTAGGATCTCTTAGGTCCTTAATTACAACATCGTGAGGTGAAAATTCAACGATTTTACTTTCACCTGAATGAGTTATCTGATATACAGATAGAAGGTTGCAGGATGAGGTTGGAACACATAATACATCATTAAATTGACCATTGTCTATATGAATAGTTCCAGTCCCTACAACCAACCTTAAGAGATCTATCATCACCAACATATATATTTTTGGTGTTACAATCATGTAAAGAAGAAAACATGGCTTTGTTTTTGGCCATGTGATAAGAGGCTCCAGAATCAATGAGCCACTATGAGAATGAGAAGAAGAAGATACATTTAATGCATAACCAGACTGAGATGATTGACAACGACATGCAGAAAGTGCCATTCCTGAAGATGAAGTTGAAGTTGAAGTAGAAGAATGCTCCACATGGATGTTATGTTTCTTCATTGCGGCTTCCAAGGCTTCCAGCTTCTTAAAGCATTTAGATTCTAAGTGGCCATCTTGATTACAAAAGTGGCAATGTCTATCAGTCTTCTTCCCTTTGTTTTATTTGCCTTATCATTCTGGTGAAATGATTTTTCATTTTGAGGCTGAAATTGCTTAGGACCCTTGTTTGGTTTAGGACCATTCCTTTTAGGATACGACTTCTTAGGATTCTTTGAATTTGGTTGCTGCTGGGTGGTTAATGCTTTCTTAGAAGAGTTTCGAAGATTAAGAAGACCAAGGTGTAAGAGTTTTTCTTGTTCTCTTATTAAAGAATCACAAAAAGAATCAAAGGAAGGGGACTTGTAGTCTTGTCCTTGAGAAATGAAGGCTTCTCTTGTAGAATGGAAGGTGGAAACAAACACAGAGTAGGCTGGTCCCAACTTAGTAAGAATGAAATAGATATGGTTACTATTTTCTTTCTTAACCTTAACACTTTCCAAGAGAAGTTTAAGGGTCTTGAACTTGGACAAGGAATCTTCAATGGAAGAAAAATTATTGGGGTCCAATGTAAGCAACTCATTTTTGAGTTGATGGGCTCTAAGTTCATTTTTAATTCCAAAACTTTAGTGATCTGTTTCATTGCTTCATTAGGAATATCAAGTTCTGCGATATGGAATCTAAAGTCTGGAGAAATAGACATCCCTATCAACCCACGTGCTTGATCTTGCCTATTTTTCCATTTGGCTGCCTTATCTTCATCTTTCGGTTTGGTTTCTTGGCCTGAGGCTATTCTGTAAAGATCTTTACTTCTAAGTAAATCCACAATGTAGGAACACCATTGGAAGTAGTTGGTGCTGTCAAGAATAACTTGGCATGGACTTTCCATTTTAATAGAAATTGAAGCTATAGATGCTGAAACTAAGTGTTCCAATGGAAAGATTTCGAAAAATTAGGCTGATTAAAAAAATCGGCTCTGAAAATGGCTTCCGAATGAAGAATTTATGGCTTTATAAAGAAAAGTTGTTGAAGATGCCGACAAAGTGTGGGAATGTGCAGAAATGAATGATAATGTTATATTTAAAAAAAAATCCGCCCCCTTTCCAAACTTAATCTAATTAGCTCAACAAAGAAAAAGACTTGAACTCAAGATCTCTACTCTCATAAAGTAGCTTTGGACCAAGTGAGCTAGATTAAAAGGTTAGTAATTTTTGGAAAAGAGGAAGGGTTTTTTTTTTGTCACTGAAGCTTTGGGGTGCATGCTTACTTGAGAAAGCTCTTTTTTGCCTACAAAACAAAAAACATAAAACCCAACACGGACATACAAAAAGAAAAAAAGAAAAAACCTTACGGCTTGAACTTAGCTTTAGTTGAAAACTAAATATTTTCCTCAATGTTTCTGATTTTCCGAGATCACACTAAGGCATGGCAGAAAAGAGCATACGCATGAGAAAAATCCTTACTTTCTATTTCTGATTTGCCCAGATCGCACAGAGTCACGAGGCAAAGAGCATACACAGAAATGAAAGGTATAGATCTAGTAATAAAAAAAACAAAGAGCTAAATAAACCGAAATAAACAGAGAAAAAATAACTAAAAACTGCAAAATAACATTGTATACCTCCAAATCTTAAAAATGACGTAGCTAGGGCTATCAAAGACCTTTTCGCGTGAAACAAAATGGGTTCCTCACTGTAATAGATGCTCCTAACACAATATAGCAGTCTTCTCGACCCGAAAGCAGTCAGAAATAGTTGTCTAGGAAACGACAGTCGGATGCAGTTCTACCGGCTTCAGATTTGGATCACCAACGGATGTGGCCCTGAAATAGCTCTGATACCATGTAGGAATTTACAAGGTAAGTTCCTTAGACAAAACACCAAAGGACACCGCTGACAAACAGATCACAAATCAATACACCAATATTGTTGACGTGGTTAAAACCCTCAAAGAGGGGAAAAATCCACGACCTGAGCCAACGCGGCCACTTCAGGTAATTTATTAATAAAATAATGAAAATTTACATAAGCTTCTCTAATGAACGGTTACACTACAAATTACCCTCAATGCTCTTTAAATAGAGATCATGGACCAATCGGGTGTTAAGCCATGGATCAAGTGTCGCTAATACCGAGGAGAGAATGAACCGTTGGATCACTACATATCGTGACCGTCGGATTGTAAGTTACAAAAGTACATACTAAAGAAACACACTTTACCTAATTCTACACTAGGCGAAGTTAAACTTAACTATTTCATATGTGTCGGAATATCCTAACAATTTTTGTTAAATCTTGGTGAATCTTTTATTGAATTATAAATTTTTGTTAAATCTTGGTGAATTTTTCACTAAATTATAAAACATTGTAAAGTCATTGTAAATAATGTTACTTCTAAACATAGTGTTTTGGTGGCTAAGTCAGTGATGCTATGTTCAAAGTGTTCAACACCTTCACAAGTTATATTTTGGCACTGGGTGAGATCAATGCAACATCTTGGAAAAGTTCAAAGGACCATTAGTCTATGTGACATTATTTCCCTACCCATCTGTTTCAAATTTTGAACTTGCTCATTTTTAGGAGCATTTTCTCCACTTGGTGAGTGGAAAAGTTCAAAGGACCATTAGTCTATGTGACACTATTTCCCTACCCATCTGTTTCAAATTTTGAGCTTGCTCATTTTTAGGAGCATTTTCTCCACTTGGTGAGTTGTAGTAAGGTTTGTTTGGTGGCATTTAGGGGGCAGTTAGGTTGGTTAGGAGTTATTTTTTTTGAGATAAATCTCAAACCCTTATCGTTTCTAGTGCTAAAAATTAGTGTAGGTCAAATTGTTCCACCAAATAATCACTGATAATTAAATAAAAAACCCTATTCTAAAAAAATACATCTAGAAAGATAATAATTAATAAATAATATTAAAATATTTACTATATTATTTAAATAATAATAACTAAATAATAAAAAACATATTATTGTGTTTATTATTTTTAATATTTAAAACAATATGATACAATGCTATAGTTGATGTATATAATTTTCATATCATAATTAAATAATTAATCTTTCCTATATAATATTTTAATTAAAAATTTAATAAAATTATTATATTTATATACTATTTTTTTGATTATTATATAAAGTATTACTTTTATTTTATATGTTTTTATTTATATTCTATTCTGTATTGAGTTATATAAAGAATATGGTTAGAATGTCAACATAATATTTTGAGTTATATAAAAATACCATCATAATAATACTTAGTGTATTTAGGTAAAAATTTAAATACTTAGTGTATTTAGGTAAAAATTTAAAGATAGTAAATATAAACATTATATCTTACATTAATTCTTTTTCTATCATAATGAAATAGTTTCATTGTATCTTTACATCCATTATTCTTTAAGCATTATATGCTTATGTGAATTTGAGTCATTTACAAGTGTTATGGAATCTTTTGTTAGAGGAAAATATACATAGAGATAAAGGTTTTTGTAAAACCAATAATGTTTTAATTTTTGTAATTTGTATATATGTAACATTGACATTTCCTGTATCTCTTTCACTTTGACTAAAAGATAATAATTTTTTTTGTTTTTTTGTTTTTTTTTTATATATATAAATTGGTGAGTCATATAAATATAAGTTAAGTGCATGTATAATTAAAAAAAAGAATTCTTGTAATTTCTAACTTGATCAAAATATAAGTCATATTATTGACATTTATATATATATATATATATATATATATATATATATATTAATATATATTAAAAGAATTCTAATCTAATCAAAATTAAATTATATTATTATGATTTTTTTAGATTCGTTTTTATGTCACTTGTCTTTTTAATTAAATAAGTATGCGCAAATACATTTTTTAATTGATGATATTATATAAAGAGAATTAGACAAGTCAATTTAGAAGATGACATTGAAACATATTTGGATATATAATTTAAAAAAAAAATTGGAAAATCACTAAAAAAATTGAGATTGTTTAATTAATATCTTAAAAAAGAAAACTTACCCTACTAGGTGTTTTCAAATTTATAAAATTATTAATTTTAAATGAGAAAATTAGTGAAACACTTGCTCTTTGCTCAAAGTAGTGTAGATAAGATAATAACAATAATATTAATAATAATACCAAAATTATTAAAATAAATCACTAATATTATTACTATGAGCAATAATTAGTTTTTTTCTTCCAAATACAATGCGATAAAATGAAATGGAACAAATAAAGTAACTAAGAATAATGCAGACTCAGGTGTTACTATAATTTTGCATCAAAACCCATTTAAATTTTTTACATCAAAATCTATTTAAAAGCATGCCAACATTAGACTACAACGTTTTACTGGAAAACATAGTCAATCTACCTTTACAAATAGAATGAAGGGAAGGAATCACCTTCACTTTTTCTCCACCAGCAAATCATCTATATAAATAATTATATTTTTTTGTTCATGCACAACCTTTATATCTCTTTTATCTATATAAGTAATTATCTATTTTCATTCCATGCACAAACTTACTATTTCTTTCATCTATATTGGTAATTATATTTTTTATTCCATGCACAAACTTAGTATCTCTGATAATGTTTTGTAAAAAAGGTTTAATTATTATTCTTTTTATCTATATATGTTTGTTGATTATATTTTTTAATTTTATACACAAAATTAAACAAAAAACTATAGCATGTAAGCAATAGAATGTTTCTAAGCAGTGAAGAAATCTAATATTTGGAACCTATTGTGCATAACTTTTTAGGATCTAGGATTTATAGTATATACCTTAAACATGAATAAGCTTTTAACAAAACATATAAAATTATTACACTCAAGCAAAACACAGGTGGATGTAAAATCAAAGAAATTGAGAGATTATTATTTCCGAAGGTGATTTCAAACCTTTAAAGCTGCATGAAAATGAGTTAATGTGAATCTCAACGTGTAGAAGCTAACTATTTTATAACCTTTTTAAAAATGCTATGGTAAGTAAAAGGGAGACATTACAATTTAATAGTTTTTATATCGACGTTTGAATATAGCTCCACTGCCCTCATTGCCATCATTTATAGCTAATTGAATTATAAAGGAGAGATTGCTACAATTATGAGAACAATGAACCTTTCATGATATGTGGTTGGATCAAACCCATTGAATGTCATGTAGTGTCCATGTTAAAGGAATTTGTGAACTCCCACAACAATCTTCACTAGACTATTATTTTATTGATTCCTGAACAATTTTGATGGCTTCGATGGTGAATGTAAAGTATTTTACATTTATAAAATCAGCTCTCTCTTTTTCTATATAGAGGGTTAAAAGATTTAGTAGATGAAACAACTTTTCAATCTAGACATATAAAAATATAAAAAGATGGTACAACCTCTACTATTTATATAGAGTTTTATTGATAGTCTTTACTATTACAATAAGAAAAAATTATAATAGTTTATCTAGGTAAAAAATAAGATAAAAGATAAAATTCTAATAATCATATTCATATTTTTATGCCAGATAGTTTCTTCATTTGAACATTTAAAGAACACAGATGTGGGTGAATGCTTACCAAATTAAAACACAGATAGTCGAATAACTGTTTTCGCTCTATGTCAAATCAACAGGGAAGAATTAACAAATTGATCTCTCCATTGCAATGGTTGTTCATATAGTGATGGAATGACTTTCATATAAACCTCCAATTCCCATAAACCCATGATTCCACATCCCATGAAGCGCAGGATACATTTTATTAGAAAAAAAACAAATTCCAACAATTTTGGGTTAATAGAAAATAAAATCGAGTGAAAATAAATTCCACGAGGAGAAACAAATCCAAATAATTGGTATTCCCTTAAAAATAGCGTGAAATATATCTTGATACTTGCCATTACCATAAAAATAGAGCGAATGTAGTTTGATTTTTTTTGGAAAATCGACAGAGATGGTAATTAAATGATTTCCCCTATCATTGACATTATCTTGTGATGTTTTTCATTATTAGTATTATGCCTTTTAATTATCTTTTCTTATCATCAAGATTAATGCCAAGCAACAAATAGAAGAACACAAGATATAGGAAAGACTTGAGACTACCTCTATCCATCAAGTCAACCTTGTTATGCTTCAATTCCATTGCTCCTGTAGCAGTCAATCTTCTTCATAAGTGACCTTGAAGAGATCACCTCTGCAACCAATCCAAGCTACTTCATGTATTATTGTGATGCCATTGTAATAATTCCAACCAATCCGAGCACCAAGCACTGAGATGATATCGCTGTGATAACACCGAATCCTGCAATGCGAGTTCATCTGAGATGACAATGAACTTCTTCTTCTGTAATGGCATTGAGACCTTTCTCTTGAAGTCCTTCAAACACTACACGTTGTGATATCCGAACTTCTTTCTGCAAAGACACCGAAACATTCATCCGAACTTCTCTGTGATCACCGAATGGAAATACTTCTGAAATTCGAACTTGTGATCTGTGTTTTTATGCGAGTTACTTAGGTTTGTATATATAGTAGTTTCTCCTTGTAATAGGTCAATATGATGTTGTGAACAATTGTGTCATTATTATGGAGTCGACATGCATATTCATTCATTTTTGTAGGCCGACATGTGATCTCCTTATGGAATTCGGCTTGATGGAGATCCTTTCAACAACAAGGAGACTTCGATGGATGGAGGAGCCTTCACAAATTTATTGTGACAATAACCTAAATCCTATAATGGAGGCTTGACCTATACATTTGACCCAAGCATTAAACCCATGCTCTAATAAGTCAAATCAAAATAATATAAAAATTCTTTTCACTTTCTTTTGACAAATATATTACATTTTACTCAAGTACAATAATGAAGACCGAACCTAGTTACATTTTCCAACACTCCCTCTTATCTAGGGAGGTATTCATATTTTCATATAACCAAAGAGGTACATAGAAGATCTCAAACCACATCAACTATGAAGAAGTTTAGGCATCGCAATGCCATGGACTAGATTCCTGACCAGGGCAATCTATCCATTGGTCTCTCCACAATTTACGCACCGCAATGCCACAGACTAGATTCCTGACCAGGGAATATATCTGGGTGGGACTAAGATGGACTCAAGCTTTCAGCTTCTCTAGGTACCATTAGGCTTACTCGCTAACCATCAACCCAAAGATCCAGGTGTGTATCCAAAAACAGAGCTCTATAATCAACATGATCTTTCCAATTTCGGGACCTAGACATCAAGACAAAGTGTCGGCCAGATGTCCTCCTAGACAATGCTTCACTCACAAAGCCTCAACACTCTAGATCTAGCAGATCAAGGTTAACCAATCTCTCCCAATCAAATTGATTGGTAACCAGCATGCTATCAACACCTTCGAGAGATTCACGTGTACAAACACAACCCTAATCAATAAAATACTTTCATATATACATGATCAAATACAAACCTCCGGGGTCTTCCTGACAACTTGTTGTTGCTTCTCAACTTTTCATAGTAGGACTATCACTCGAATCTCTGATAAACGATTCCTCAATAATACACTTTCCTTTCCTACTTCCCATGCAACAACATATCCTCCGAAATTCATTCTTCAATCAAAACCAAGCTATGCCCTCCCTCTCAACCAGAAAGCATCTCTTTATCCAGACTCCCTCTTAATCTAAGGGAGATCTCTTCTATTTTCATCATCAAAGACTCTTTCATGGCTTCCAACCATTTTATCAGAGTTATTATCATCCCTTCATGCTTATCACATCAACGAACATCTTCACCATATTGAAGATTTTGTACCTGCACAACTTAGATAACAAGTACAACCAAAACTATAGAAACATAAAGTTAGCCATATCAAGATTACAAAAGCATTTCAACCTTACATATATCAGATACCCAAACTTAAACAAAAAACACATATTCTTCAACATCTTGCTAGGGACTATCATAAACCCTAGATTACTTCATAACAACTTTCATTCCATCTCAATGTTTCTTTCAAAGGCGTGACATGCCCTACTAAAACATATAGTAAACCCTAGAAACAATTCAAACAAATATAGATCTACAAGGCATCTAACAACTTTCAGAATTTATATGTTAGATTTTCCACTAGGGTTTCATACAAATCCTAGATTTCATACAAGAGAATCAATCAAAACCAATCACAACTTAGTCATTAACATGACCAACTTCCACTAGGGTTAGTTGCAAACCCTAGAATTTCAATCAAACATCAATCCCAATCAAAACTCAGATTTCAACAATCTTACACAAATCTCAAATCATCATATTGTCATCATACAACAAACATTTTTACTTCTACTAAGGTTCAACTCCAAAACCCTAGAATTTCACAAATACTATCATCCTAGAAAGACAAACTTTGACTAGAGCTAGTTTCCAAACCCTAGGACTCATGACTATTTACACTTAAGTCAACATATATATCTAGGAATTCATCAACATATCATAGGCAATGATAGAATGTTAGACATATACCAACCTAGACCATGCTAGGGCTTCAACCAAATGAACACATATCTAGGGTTTCATTCCTAGGACTCTAAATGCATAACAAGGGTTTTGCTTATAGACCCAACCAAACCCTAAAGATCTATGGTTTCATAGCAAAGCAAACCCTACTATTTCAAACTTTCAAAGGTTCGGGATCTCAGACAAACATCATTCAATCCTAATAAGGTTTCATGATCATACTGCAATCCCAAACATGACATCATCAACAAAAACTTGAAATAACATTTCACAATAACCCTAAGCAGGCTAGGGTTTCACACATTGTCAACATACTCTTAGGTTATTGTTTCCCAGAGAACTTGTCTAGGGTTTTATAAAATCAATAAAGAATATGAAGAGGGGTAGATTTATCAAGTGATGAATCACCTTGTTGTTGCATAGAATGTCTAGGCACTGCGATAATGCCTCAGATTGGGGGTGTCTAGGCACTGTGACAACAACTTAGATTGGGGGCTGTCACCCTGATCCCCAATCTCTCCGTTTAAGTTGTCTCCCAACAACAGACTAAGTGGGGTAGACCCTATGGAAATGGTATGAAGAAGGACTAGTTTGGAACCAACCAATCCGAGTGACACAGTTGAGCGACCAAATACTTGTTTAGATCTAGCAAGACTTAAATGATTCTATTTAGACAATTGATACCAATGCTTTGTGGAGTCAACTATATTGCAAAGAAATTTAAGACCAAGTATAGGATGGACAACTGCTGCTAAGGATGATGTTATTATGATGAAGAGAGATGCAAGATGCGATTAGCAAGGGAAGAGTGAGTAGTCTTGAGGTAAGATCTTTTAAGGCTCAAGTACTTAGTATTTATTAACTTTATGACAAGAGTACTTAATGAACATAATTCTACACAAGACGAATGCAAATAGGATATAAAGATGCCAAAGATGTAATAATTTAAGTAAATAACGCTTCTTAAAGAAAGATCACTGATATGCCAAGATAACCATAAACCAATGATATTAATGTCAAGAGAATTGGAGAATTATATCTTTTACCCAATCTAAATGACAATTCTTCAAGATCAACAATCTCCTTAGGTTTTTTCAATGATTTCTCAACACCGATTATGCAGATGCTCTAAATATTCAATCAAAAGATATGTAATTTTCCACAAGTGTAATTTTCCACAAGTCCACGATAGAATATTTAATAAAAAATGCTGATCACAAATACTTGAAATTTTTTGAAAACTAATTATTCAAGAAATATCCAATAATCCACGTAAATAGATCTAGACTTGGAGTTAAGTTTCTTCTTAGATAGTGAATGATCTCAATGATTATTAAGCATTAAAATGAATGATCACAAGACTTAGTCGAAGCATGCAAATAATGAAAGCCTAAGCATTTAAATTTCACGGATTTAATATCCAAGATAACAATGAAATTTAGATGCTAATTAATGCTAAACACCTCTTCTGGAAATTCTTAATTTGTCTAATGTTTCATATCTAGAAAAATATATCTATTCTCCTATAGTCAAACTTAGAGAAATTTAAAAATTTATATGTTGCCTTGACTATAGAAAATTTCAATTTTTACCCCACAAAGATTTTAAAGAATATAGGCCCAAAAATAAAAACTTTTATCACAAAAATAAAAAAAAAGGGAACTTAGATTTAAAATTTATGTCACACTTTTATTAATTTCAAAGTGATAATGGTTATAAAATAAAAATTTGATTTTTTATTAAAAGGGGCAATGCATCAAAAGATTAATGGTGATAAATGCTTATGAGAAGATCAATTTTAATTTTTTAAAGGGCCAAAGGCGACTTTAAAAAAATTAAATCGAAACCTTGACAAGTTGATAGACTAAGCCGATGTGAAGAGGTGATAGAGGTATGCAGTTAGAGAGGCGTTCGAGTAGCGAGAAGGGAGAGTGATGATTGTAGGTCGAAGGAGTTAGGAGCTAACAATGAGGAACTAAGGGAGCGCAACACAGGATGTAGAGGGACGAGCTCACGCGGAGGGAGAAGTAGCGAGTAGCAAGGGAAAGAAGGGATGCGGGACTTAAGCCGAGGAGGTAAGGTGATATAAAGAGGAAGAGTTACGGGGCAGAGGAGTGATGGGTTGCATGAGGGAGAAGGGTAAGGCACAAGCAAAGAGGAAGGGTTATGCAAGGAGGAGATGGGCGATGGCCAAGCGTGAAGGAAAGGGACACGAAATAGGAGGGAGCAGACATAAATAAAGCCAGCGGACAGGTTGGAGGCAGGGTTGCGGATTGAGGTAGCATAAGCAGAGGATGAGGGGATGCCGTAGGAGCTAAGGGCAGCGGGCTAGGAAGAAGTTTAGCAGCGATGAGAAGAGGGAAAGATGAAGCTGCAGGCATGGCAGGGAAGAAAGAGCAGGGATGAGGAAAATGCAGAGAAGAAGCCAAGGGTTGCCTAAAAGAAAAATCTAAAATAATTTTTTTTGTTGCCCAAAAATCAATTTTTTCCTCAGATTCACTATGAAAATCACAAATCCTCAAATGAATGATTTCGTCGTATTTTATCCCCGCAAACAAAAAATTGAGGCTAGATCTTGCCCTCCAGGGCCTAGATCTGCCTCAAAAACCCAAATTTTCCTTAACAATCTTCAGATCTGAACCTGCACAACACAAAATAAAACTCCAGATCCCATACATATACAAAAATCAAATTTAAAACCCAAATCCCAAACTAGGACAAAAAAATTATGTTACAAAACTACATACCTATACAAATAATTTACAGATCTATCAGATCTAAGGAGTATGAGTCTGACTCTGCTCCCAGATTTGTATATCTAAGGCTCTTTCTAGCTAGATCTAGCTATTTAGCACAATTTTTAAGAGATAAGTAAATTTTTTAATTTAGGTACAGTTGTCATACAAAATGTCTAGGCACCGCGACAACAACTCAGATCAAGGGCTATCACGTTGATCCCCAATCTCTTCGTTTGAGTTGTCTCCCAATAGCACACTAGGGGGGTAGACTTTATGAAAATGGAATGAGAGAAGATTAATTGGGAACCAACCAATCTGGGAGACACGATTAGGCAACCAATACTTGTTTAGATTGTGCAAGATTTTGAAGGATTCAATTTGATTTGAGGAAAATGATACTAGTGCCTTGTGGAGTCAACTATCTTGCGAATGAAATAAAGGCCAAGTAATGGATGGGAAACCGCTACTAAATGGTTTGACTATCTTATATGCAAATGCAAAACTTAAAACTATGTGAAATGCAAGGACTTGGTTAATTTAGTTAAACGCCTGTTCTAAGTTTGATCCCTTAATGTTTCTATCGACCAAGCTTATGCTTGGAAGTAAAATTTTAATGTGCAAGTACTAGCTTAGTATGCAAATGCAAAGTGAAATGATGTGATGGCGAAAGGAGGGCTTGAAATATGAGTTACTCTGAGTTATGCTATGAGTGTTTTTAAACTTAAGGCTAAAAAAATGATCTTAATGTGAAAACAAATACTTATACCAACAATGTAGAAGACGAAGTCTGCACAAGTAATTACTGAAAATATAATAAGAAACCAATGTAAAATGCTGGAAATAGACACTTTATATTTGGGAATCCATTTGTATGAGGTAGTCAATCAGAGATCATTAGATGCATAAGTAAAACTAAATTAGTCCTACTTGAATGAGCATGTAAAACAAATGCAATTCAGGAATATTAAGTGTTTATATTTAGATCACAACAAGTAGGTGCAAAGTCTGAAATGTCAGTTCTAGTAATCTGCTCTTAAAACAAATGACAATGCCAACGATTTATTTTAAACCTGTTATCTTATAACCATTC
>APFE030371747.1:94142-104798 GCA_000404065.3 Pinus taeda | reverse complement strand
ACATTCAGCCTAGTGCTGCCATGCATTATTGCACATTTTGTATTACAAGCTCTTTTCTTGGACTCATACATAACCCTTCGGATTAAGGGGGGGAATGTTGGACACCTAATCCTAAAGGGTTAGCGTGGAAGCCGAATGGACAAAGCAGTCCAAGGGACCTTGGGATGTGAATCCCAACGGTCACCATATTGTACTATAAATGTACATCTTTTGTGAATAAAAAATACAATGCATGCTTTATCTTTCTATCTGTTTCTCGTTAACCATGTCTGTTTAACATCCTCATAGGGTAGTTGGTATATATCTCCTCCTACTAACAAATGCTAGGTATCTAGGATATCCTCCCTTACTCCTCTAAGAAGGACCAACTTCAATGACTCAGGGTCAAGTGTGCACCTGGCCCTTTTGTAACTGAGCTGGAATCTTTATTGATAGTCTTCTAAGGATTCATCCTGGCCCATGGTCATCCTAAAAATCTCATCTTTAGTGTCTTTTGATCTACAGTAGTCCCTATATTTGTTGTTAAAGGCCTGTTGCATCTCAGCTCAAGTTATGACGCTATCTCTAGGTAAACCCATGAACCAGTGCAATGATGCATCCTTGAGGGTAGACGGAAATAGATTTTTTGCTCGTCCTCTGTATAGTCATAGGTTCGGCATATAACAAAAAACTCAAATAGGAAATGAGGTGGAGCAAAGGGGCTTATATTCTTCATTTTAGTGTCCCCATTGGTTTTCCTAATGGGGAAGGCACTCTCAATTCTCTCTGTATTTCCTCTGTCATCTTGGTTTTCAGCCATTGGCTCAGTATGAATGGGTTCTTCCTCTTCTTCTTCCCCTATAGGTTCTTCAAATATGTCAGGTTTCTCACCTAAAGCTTCTTCCAATTCACAATCACGGAAGAAGAGAGAAGGTTGACTATTGGATGTACTGGGGGTATTTGGCAAGAATTTCCCTGAATTATCCCTATTCCTACGAGGCATGAAAGGAAATGTTTTTGGTTTTTTCGTAATACTTTTCATTAAAGATGGAAAGTACTATGTAGAAAGGAAATTTGTGATTGAATGAAAACCACTAACAAAAAGGAAACTACCTGCTGAATTGAAATTTCTGAATGAAAGACTACTGATAGAAAGAAAACTACTTACTGAATTCAAATTCTACTTGTAGAATGGAAAGGAAACTAGATTTAACTTGCAGAGTGGAAAGGAAAGCAAATAAATGAAAAATGAAAGAAAGAAACTGGATTACTTTTGCAGAAATAAACTAATGGAGGAAAACTGAAGACTAGAAGTAGAAGAAAAGAAAGTTAGAGACTAGAAATAGAAAAAGGAGCAGTGATCACTCCTACTCTAACACCTCCCTGACAACGGCGCCAAAAAGTGATGAGCCTAGGTATTGCAGCAATAAACTTGTAACTGCTAGGGATACCAGCTTTACTTATCAACCTAGGGTTCGTACAAACTTGGAGGTGACTATGATATATACACAAGTAGAAGTGAAGGTACTACTTGTTCCCACTGCTCATCTAGCAAGAGACCCCAGGGGTTCCAAGCCATACTTCTATAGGGTCAGAAGAAGATTGATTTTGATGGAAGGAGAGCAAACCTATTCTAGGGGAGAGCTACTCTACTGTAGAAATGAAGAAAACAACATGCAATCCTAGTTCACACCATAACCTAATTAACCATGGAAATAGCTAGATTAAGCAGAATTGCCAAACAACACTAATCTAATGCTAACAATCTAAGTTGCAGAAGTGAAAGAGCATAAAATTATCCTAAGGTCCAAGCAAAGGAAACTAAGCTAAGTCTGTGTGTAAGCAGAAAATTGGTCGGAGATCAAAATTGGTCAAAGGTGGATGTGAGGGAGCAATAGCGCCTAAGAACCATTGGATCAAGTAGGTGAAAGGCAATTGAACGGTTAAGATCAGATCATAGGAGGGTACATAGGTAGATGGGCGAATAAGGTTAACTAACAGGATGGAGGGTTGATATTATGTCACGGAGGTGAAGTCAAGAGATGGACGGGAGGAATCAATCGGAAGATGGATGGTGGAGATCAACCAAGCCAGTTGGCAATCAGGTGAAGTGACAGCTATTGGTTCAGACGAGGAAGATTGACGGTGGGAGTTTAAGGTGATAAAGTGATCAGGTGATGCAATGACCATTTGATTAGGAGACAGATCAACGGTGGAGATGGGAACACTTAAAGGAACATGCGGAAATGGGGGAGTAGGTTTAGAGGGCAGTAAGCAGTATTTCACGTGCCCTCAAGGCTGTAAGGAGTTTTCTAAAATTTCACGCGATTAGCCTCTTGGACTGACACGTAGCACTGGGAAACCACCCATTTCGATTTCCTTCGGGTAGATAATGTTCAGACAGGAATCCACGCGATATCTCGTGAAGGTCGTCAGATCTGGCAAAGGCAAATCTATGGTGGAGATTTGACTGAGCGGGTTGGTGAGCGGGTGTGCAATAGTCGTCAGATATGACAAGGCAGATCGATGGTTGAGATTTAAAGTGCACAAAGTCAAACACGAAAAGTGAATTCGGGCAGTGATTGGTCAGTTTTGCTGTGTGAGGTGATCTATGGTTAAAAATCGTTTGAACGTAGATTAACATCTCCCACTCAGCTTTTCATGCTGAAGGAGAATGACAGGGATGTGAGGGAGATCAAATGATGGGAAGAGAGCAAAGGAGGAGATGATCATTAAAGGAACAGAGTGATATGAAATGAGATCAGTGACTGTGTTAAATAACTAACTCCTTGTGAAAACCAAAATCTTGTGTTTTTGGGGTTGTTGTAGGGTTTCTTCCTCACGTCATGGTCCCAGAGGGAGGAGGTGAGGTCGAGACACTTGTGAGCAACCTTGTGGATATTTTCTTTGCCAATTTGTTGGTTGAATGAGAGAATAAATGGAAGCAGGCTGAATCACAACTAATCTACTTTGCATGACTGTAATGAGACTACCACTACTTAAACAAATAAACATAAAACAGGAAGCTACTTCAGTGGATGAACAGGAAAGCCATAAATCTATGCTAAACTACTGTAATGAAAATACATCTACTTGAACAAATGAACAATCAAACCATGCATCTATGCTATACTGCTGTAATGGAAATGAACTATTTAAGTAGATGAACAGAAATCTATGCTACTTAACAATACGATAAAGAGGAGCTTTGGCTGCTAGGGTTGGGCCCTAACCCAAGAGATTCAACCCTCTGAGTTAACTTAGTGCTCGCTCAAAACACAACTCATCTTCATTATAAAAAAAATTGTATATTAACAATTGTTACAGGTCTAGTTCTACAGTCAAGAGTTCGAATTCTTGGTAACTTACTACTAGTGACTAGCTAACTAAACAAACTGAGGTCATAAGCCTGTCTATTTATACATCTGAAGTCTCCGATGACTTCCTCAAAATTAGGGAGGCACAACTCCCAACTCAATGATAAATTCGTGCTTTCCCTTTCACTAGCTCGGTTTCCTTCTAGTAGGGAGGCTGCTTGTACTTTCACTTGCTCGACTGCCTTCTAGTACACCTGATTTGGCTTTTTGCATATTCATTTGCTTGGCTACCTTCTAGTACTCCTGATTTGGCAGTTTGCACCTTCACTTTCTTGGTTGTTTGTACTTTCAGCTGATGGAGGGATATTCGAATGGAGGGGCAGTAAATGAGGAGGATTTATCTCCTGTAACTCCTCTCCCTTGTCGCATTCGAGTTCTTACCAAGGTATTTTACCATAGTTCCTTGATTTTACCTTTTATCCCTGCATTTCCTTTGCTTTTATCCTTTATTCCCGCATTACATTCACATTAGACCACAAAGAAAAATATCCAACTCTAACTCATCTCATAAGCAAAATATAATCAAAAGTATGCAATAAGTTGTGAGAATAGTTGGTTTGACTAAGCTAGGAGGTGAATTAAGGCCAATTTAGGCCCATATAATTACTCAATGATGAGGCTCATCACCAGTTCCCTCCAGGAATTATGTAGTTTCTGCTGCCAAGCTCCCGGCAGTTGGTTCTCAGTTCCCCTTGGGAATTGCATAGTTTTTGCTACTAGTGACGTGGTAGCCAGCTACGAGTTCCCTCCAGGAATTGAACAATCTTGGCTGCCAGGCTCCTGGCTATTTCCTCCAAAAAACTACACAATTTTTGCTTGTTGATCCTCCATGCAAGCCCGACCTATTCCTCCAGAAAATTGCACAAATTTTTTTATCAAGCCCCTGATGCCCACTCATTCTAGAAAATGCACATATTCTATCTACCTTGCCTTCCTATAGCTAGGACTGTCCCTCCCAAAATTTGCGTAATTTTTCCTTACAATCGAGTGCAATCTCATAGACAATCAATGTCAACTTGGATTTCCCATCTTCATCACACAATGACCCTAATGCAGTTTTCAACAGCATTTCCTGGAGCCATCATCCTGCCTCACAACCTTTATACCTCTCCCAGTCACTTGCATCTAAAATGATCATGTGTAATGGTAGATTAGGAGTTTTTTATATTTGATGTCGTCTCGTCATGAGTGACTGCAGGTATAGGTACACCAACAAACATGGCACAATGACGAATAGGATGAACGAAGGGAGTACATGCAGAAGGACATGTTCACCAACAGGTGAACGAATGATGCATGCGAAGAGATGTGATCGTGAATGGATGATCATGCAAAGATGTGTTCGTGGATTGATGGACTAGAAAACATGCAATATGTGCTCACGGATGGATGAACTGATGAACATGCACCTTTTGCGAACAAATGAGCATGTCAAGCCTTCGAACATACAAGCAAGGAGAAACGTGCCAAAGAAACATCAAGCGAACCAACGACCATCAAAGACTCCACGCACTTTACCATGCGAAGGTGAAGCTATGATGTACCATGAAGAGATCCATCACCTAGTAGCACTACAAATCTACATGCACTCTAGTAGCAGCATGAATGTATCAGCACTGTCATGTCGAGTCATGTTGTCAAATCAATGTAATGTAACATGGAAGTCCAAGACACCCACTTGTTGTACAAAGAGTCATGTAAATTCAAAACGTCATGGAAGTCAAATAGTCATAAGGGTAGTTGAACAACCACAAGGGTAAGTTTCACCCTTGGCTATAAATACCCCCTCATTTGTACATGCAAGGGACTTTTCACCTCATATCCTCCCACATAGCCAAGAGAGTTTGTAATATTTTCTTTGAGGAGTAAGTAGTGGCTCCAATGCCCCATGTTTGGGGTTAGTGACGTATGGTGTAACAATGTATCTTGGAACTTTCGCTTAATTCAGAAGCCTGCTAACAGGCCAACACATTTTCTCACATGTATTGTAACAGCTGTAAGACTAATCTTCAACACTTGTAATGCATTTTGCTTTAACTGGTGTTGAACACTTGAACTTATTTCACTTGTTGTAATAGATAATATGTTAATGAAAATGTGTTATATATGTTGTTAATGTTGTCTCGCTAGTGGTGGCTACCCCCTCGGATAGCAGACAAACCTTTCACATTAAACTTGCTGTAACAATCATTACACTCGTGCAGACTCATCTGCTGAGTGTTGTATGTGTTATCTTACCTTGTGTGTTCTGACTACCACATCCATGTGGACTGCTCCTCTAGAAGCTATGCACGTCCTGTTGTGTTTTATGTTCCTAGCCGAGTTGGCACTTCATCCCAATCAACTTGGGATTCACTCTGACCCTCTCCCTCTATAGTGAAAGAACCATTGACACAAATATACTAGCATTCACCAGGCATGCCAACATCACTTCTTGAAGACAAAGTAGACCACTCTCTTGTGCTGACAAGCAAGAGTTGAGGCAGATCCTTAAGACAATGGAAACTGGGCGATCATACTAGATGGGACTTCCACACCAAACAGGGTTGAGGTCTAGTTGGGACTTCATATAGGGGTGATCCCCTACATGTGGGTGGGTCTAGCACCATCAACAAAATGTGATGCACTAAAAGAAAAAGAGAAGCGCCAAGGGACTACTAGAATAGTGAATGAATCACTTTTTCAGTTGTGTGGGCCCATAGTGTCTAGACTTTGTTATGTTACTAGGCCCAAAGTCAATAAATTGAAGAATAAAATCACGATTCTTTGAATATAAAGGAGAGTGGCCTCCATGTTCTCTACCATGATTTTCAACTCTATATATCCCTAAGATCAAGGGTATATAGCTACAAGAATCGTTGAAATGTAGGTAAGCCTATTCTTGGGCATAGAGTGGTTCACCCTTCTTCAATTTCCAACAAACTCAAGAGAACTATATAAGTGTATCTACCTTTTTGTTAAAGAAATGAAATTATTGTTTGGTGTTTCATGATTTTTGTTGTGTTGTATTATTGTATATGTTTGTAATGATATGATAAAAGTTGTTATGATAGTTTATTGTGTATTTTTGAAATGATGCATTGAAAGTTGTTATGATAATTTATTGTGTATGTTTGTAATGATAGGATAAAATTTGTTATGATAGCTTATTGTGTATTTTTGTAATGATGCATTTAAAGTTGTCATGATATTTTATTGTGTATGTTTGCAATGATGCACTAAAACTTGTTATGATGGTTTACTGATTATGTTTCTAATGAAGCGATGGAATAATGTTTTATTATGCTAGGTTGTTGTTAACAGCAAAAACTCATAAACATGTTTTCACAATCCAGAAGATGCTAAAAGTCGTCCAATAGAATGCACAAGTGAAGATTTTCCAGCTAAAAACATTATGAAGTTCAAAAGATCTAATTTCTCCTAAGGTCCAATGTATATTGAATTAAAAATTGATGACTGTGCGACTTTTCCTTCGATAGTCATTTGACCATGTGGGCTTTCCTTCGAAAGCTGCATCATCGAAGAAAAGGCAGACTCGGTGAATTCAGGACCACTTCCCACATTTGGAAGATGATTCCATGACATGTTCTAGTCAAGGATAGCCGAATTTTAGCCACTCGTAAGATATGTGGCCCTCAATGGAATCGTATTTTCCTACTCATATTTCATTATCATTCATGAACCAAGAGAGGGAAGATGGATTAAAAAAAATCTATATTAATAGGCCATGGGAGAACCCAAATATGAGACATTGTTATGTTGGACAAATTGCTATTAGAGAAAACCAACATTCCATTGTAGAAGCCAAAGAATGTAAGATCACTAACATCTTGACCATATTTCTTCTAAGAAATCCATCATCTTAGTGAGAGTATAAGATTCCACCATTGGAGAGTCTTCATACTTCTTTGAGAGAGAGGAGAAGCTTGCAAAGAGATTGAAGAAAACAACCTCCTTGTTGAGGATTTTTGAGCACTATAACTCAAATAATTATCTTCAAGTGTTTAAGATTCATCTATTGTATTCAACTTCTACCACAAACAACCAATAAAGGGATATTTTCCCATTATTTTGTTGACCTTTTTGCTTCATTAAGCATTGTTTTTGTAATTATCTCTTTGTTTTAGTTTATGTTTGTATATGCATTATTTTCACTAGTTGTAATGCTTTGTTTATCTAAGTTTGTTCACTAACAACACCAACTTTGTCTGTGATCCTTTGTGGGGAGCAACCAATAGCTAAGGAGGTGTCTTTTGCTACGTCATTTCCACAAAAACAATACCACAGAAATGACGACCATATTGTTGTCTTTTCTTTAATCTAAAGGTTTTGTTTGCAAGAACCTCTATTTGCATCATCACCTCAAAAGGCATTTAATACCTCTCTTGAATTTTTGTAGGACCTCTTGGACTTGTTTTTGTCTGAGAAGCTTGATTGTTCAATATTTTTTGTTGTTCATGTATCTTTTTCCATAAAGACACATTGCAGTGCAACTTTTGCCATAAATTTGCACAATAGTGAAATTTTTTCCCAGAAATCCTCGTGGTCATGCGGCTTTTGTCCATAAATCAACATTGTCATTTGATTTTTTTCTATAGATCCGCGATCACACACCGGCTCACAAAAAGCCCACGCAGTTTACAGAGAGAAAAAAATTCTTTGTGTCTTCACTTCTCTTAGGTGATTGGTAGCCTTTAGTGAATTTCCTTCCATGGAAAATTTTAGGGGCTGATATTCACAGGTGGGCTAATTTTCGATGATTTTTCCAAAATAAGATTCACCAATTTCCATTTTCTATAAAAATGATTCACCCAAATTTTACAATACAAAATTATTTTACCTTAAAAATCACTAACATTATAAAGATAGTATATATACAATCGTTATAAATTTGAATAATTTTACAAATACATCAATAAACATTTTATAGTTTGCATATTAGGGACTAGTGAGATTCACCCATGTTTTCAAGATAATTTTCCATCCTTACAATTTTCCCTGGCTTCACCTCTGCATATTTTTTACAGTCAGTGTAGATTGCTTAGTTGCTTTATTAATAAAAATTATTATAGTAATTAAATTATGTTTTATTTTTGCTCAAAATCATCACATATATTAATTAGAAGAAAAGGTAAGTGGCCACATTCCACACATCATCTTTTTCAATTAATTTTGCTATCTTTCACAATTCAACTTGCTTAATCAGTAAAGGAGTTGTTAGGCCCTTATAATACTAGTGATTCCCCCATTATTATTGTCATTGTATCCCTTATTGTTATTATTGTGCCCATATTTTCCCCATATTGTTATTACTCTGCCCCATAGAAACCCACTATTGTTATTTTGTGCCCTTATGTTATTACTGTTATGTTAGCTTGATTATATTGTGACCCCTTAGACACCTATATATAGAAGGGAGGTTTAGTCATTTGTATCATCCAAGAATTATTCATTTTTGTAATGTAAAGGAGGTTGTCACCTTGAAGAGGCTAAATTCTAAGGCATTGATCTATCTTTTCTATCTTTTTGTGAGTTGGTTTCCTAACATTTGGTATCAGGGCTTTGGATACTAGGGTTTCATTGGTCCAAACAGGTCATCGTGGTATTTTCACTATAACTTTTTTTTTGTGACGTTTTAGAAGCTACACAAAAAACCCATTTGATATCAAGTCGTTCTAAACTTCTGGTCCAAATTTTAGATCTTGTCTCTCTATATTGGCGGAGATATGATTTGAGGAAGTTAGGGTTTTTGTAGACTCCCGAATTACATTCCAAACAGGTGACCTGGGGAAAATCGTCATAACTTTTGTTTTGAGCATTAGATTGAAATTTCATAAGAATTTTAAGAAAGAACACAACCTATAGTTTTCTATGTATTATTTTTAGGTACTAAGGTCGAAACAGTGACATATGGCACATCGTACAAGTTCTCTCTATGGAACTAGTCTATAATTAGGTAATCGTGGGAGATTTGGCATAAATCTTTCTTGGAGAATCCAATCTTGATCAGACTTGCGGGGTTAGAAATAGGACTCAAAGGCCTACAATAGGATGGGATTTCAGATATTTGAGATCCGCAGTTACAGAGATACAATAGATTCAATATCAAGCTCTTACAAAGTGAAAACAAAGGTGTGTAGTTTTTTTTATTTTTATTTTGCATAATATTGGTTTGCAAAATTAGTTTGAAGGAATTCAAAGGGAATAGTGAAGAATTATTAGCATTAATTAATGCCCAGAAGAAACAAAACGGAAACACCTAGTAAGCAACCTGAAATCTCTAGCATGACTCGTGAAGAAGAGGAAGAAATGCAACATTTTATATCAAAATTACAAGACCAAGTACAACAAATTTCACTCTCACTAAAGGTAAATGAAGCTAAGATGAATGGTGCAGAAGCTAATATGAATGACATGCAAGTTAAAATGGATGGCGTGGAAGCTAATATGAATGGCATGCAATTTAAGATGGATGGCACGGAAGCTAATATGGATGGCCTGGAAGCTAAGATGAATGGCATGGACGCTAAGATGAATGGCATGGATGATAAGATGGAAGAATTGAAGATAAATTTGAATAAGTTGCTACAAGAAATGGCCATTAATGGTGAAAGGGTAGTAAAGGAAACTCATGATGAGAACAAAAGAAATGTTAATCATGATTTCATAGACTCTAATGTTGGATCGAAGACCCACCATATCCCAAAAATTGATATTATGAGGAAGTTTCATGGCAAGGATCCTGCAACATGGATATTACAGATGGAGCAATTTTTCGATCTCAATAATGTGCAAAACACACAAAAGGTACGTATTGCAACTTTATATTTGGAACCAAATCCGTTTTATGGTATCAATGGCTTTTCTCTCGTAAACAAATTATCACTTGGGAAATTTTTACGGAAGAATTGACAACACATTAAGAGGATACAAAAAGAAACACTTTTTTTAGCCAATTGATAAGTCTCAAACAAAAGGGTTCAATAATGGAGCACATTGAGGAGTTCCAAAAATTGAACATAAGGGTAAAAAATATTCCAAAGGAGCATAGATTGATGTGTTCATAGGGACTTTAAAGGATAATATCCAACATGATGTTCGCCTTTGGGAACCTGATTCATTAGAGAAGGCATTCAGGTTAGCAAGAAAAATGGAAAGCAAAATTATGGCAACCAGGAAGCATACCACTCACACCTATAAAGACGGAAGTGTTGTTGCCCCTAGTCTTCCACAACCTATAAGGTTGACACCACAACAATTGGAAGAAGAAAGAGCAAAAGGGCTTTGTTACAGTTGTGAT
>APFE030371747.1:77380-92047 GCA_000404065.3 Pinus taeda | reverse complement strand
CAATCCTCTGTTAGAGATCAAAACTCTTTATGCATTTCATGTTTAGGTGTCCCGCTCCATTCTCCCAGCTGAATTCTGCTAGGGGCATGCCATAATCTAACGGAGAAGGTCATGATAGTCATTCCCCCTCATGTCTGGCTCCTGCTGGCTTAGGTCTTTTTTCAATAATCATCAAAGTCCATGACAGTCAAGGTCTGGTCCTTTAAAGGACAAAGGTCATTTCGAGGTCTAGGTCTAGGAATTCATCAATTTGGTCTTTGAACATGTCCAGTAAAGCCATGCAGGCCAGAGTAAGGCACTTACACTGTTATGGTTCAGAGAGCTTCATCATCATGCGGATAGACTTCGACTCTTCTTCAAAACTTTGTTTTGAAGAAAAGTCAAACAGTGTCATTTATGACAAAAATTTCAAAAAAAAAGTCGCCAATTGATTTTTTTAGATGCAGCCATGGTTTCCATGGCCAAACGTCCTGTCGTGCAATCCCTGCAAAGAGTGCCGAAAATTTCATCATTTGAGCTAAAATTTCAAAGGTAAAGTGAAAATCAGTGTGTTTTAAAGTTAGTGAAAAAGTGCCAAAACATAACATTAGAAAGATGGGTTTTTGAAGAGGCAAAAATGAAACCCATCTCTTCCAGGAATATATATACAAATTTTTATCAAAACCAAAGGCATTGTGCTATTACAAGCCTTGGAGAAGTGTTACAAAGGTGTGAGTGCATTTGTGAGCGTTTGAGTGAGTTGAAGGCGGTTTTAGAGGGCACGGTGCATATACCCAGGAGCGCGGCGCACACAGAGGGCGTGACGCACACGCAGCCTGCCCATGGTTCAATTTTTCTAAGGGCGCAGCGCATACCTAGGGCACGGCGCAATGGGCTTTGTGCACGGCGCATACATACAAGGGCCAAAAACAAGTTCCCAAACACTTCCAAATTTTGGTGAATCACACCAAATTGAGAGGTAGGCCTTATGACATCCCTTGCTCATCAAATTTTATCAATGATATGGTGTTTATAGAGATGTTTCAATGCCACCAAAATGTATAAAATCAACCATAAGAAATCACCAAGAAACATGATGGATAGGGTTGTTAAAATGTGTTGTTAGTGCCAAGGTTTCACTCCACTCACCTTTTTCCCCTCCCCTATCATTTTTCCCATCGTCCCTTTATCATTTTTCCTAAAACCCCTTCCCTAAATTACTACCAAACCCTCTCCCCTATCCGTCCACTATTTGGTCAACACAAAATCCCTGCCCTAAATTACTACCAAACCCTCTCCCCTATCCCTCCACTATTTGGTCAACACAAAACCCCAAATCCTACCTTGTTAAAACCCCAAACCCTACCCTATCAAAATACCCAAACTCCTCCCACATCCCTAAAAAATTTCTCCCTATAACCCCTATCCCATTTCATCACTCCCTTCCTAATACTTCCTGTTTCATTGTTCCCCTTGGTGACAGATATCACAAAGGCACCTAGCCTCACACCATCATCAAAAGGGTAGCCTAATCACAATCCACATTGCAGTCATTACATCATAGCATTCATCTGAGTATGAGAGGGAGACACAGAGTGACTCATCCTTAGAAGAGTAGGCTCCCAAGAGACACCACAAGAGTGGCAAACATGTCAGGGATGAACCCACTACCCTCACTGAGTTACAAGCATGCCCTCTTGCCATGTCATGCTTCCAGCACTTATCATGTTTTGAATTTTTTCAAAAGGTGGCAAATGTTAGAGTTCATCATGAGTTGGCCGATTTATTTGTGCTTCATCTACATGGAGGTCAGTCTATCTTGGTCGGGTTCACTTTCACATTGACACCCGAAGCTATATCAGTGGCAACAAGTATACCAAATGTTGGAGAACAGTGGCATAAGAAGAAGAAGGTGGATAGGCAACACTATGAGCCATACATCAAGGCCAGATTCTTGAATGAGCTCACAAGAGTCTTTCCCTTCAGATACTTGAAATATGAGTATGCTCCACTCATAAGATTGATCATGAAATACTTCAGCTGTGAGGGGAGGTTCTCTCGACTGTATGCCTATCACATCCGGTTGCTCATGCACTTCACCAGGGTGAGGATGATGAACCTATCGTTTTTCATATGCAGGAACATAGAGAGGATGAACACCTTGATGCTGCATAAGACCCCTCAGCAGCAGCTTAATAGTGTGTTTCACTTTGCTCTTATCCAAATTTTGGTAGATCACCAGTTGGGATTGCAGGGAATTGCTTGGGAGGACTTCATCTCCCATGACTTCTTCAGCACATCATAGGTACTATCAGAGCCAGAGCAGGAGTTGGGTGGTCCTTCTCATCAGCATGAGCACCATGAGACCACTACCATGCCATTTTTTGTTACATATCAGAGAGGCAGTAGGCACTTGTTTGCAGCAGCAAAGCGAGTGTTATCTCCACCCAGGGTGGAAGGGGCCTTGCTTTCGGCATCAGCAACATAGGTACTAGACAAGGGCAAGAAGCCCGTGCATGATGAGGGGCCATCAGGTGTGCAGGAGACCGATGTCATCCTCATTTAGGATGATGAGGCAGAGGTAGAAAATGCCAAACTTAGGATGACCATTCAGGAGCAGGACTCGGAGATCCAAGACTTGATACTCAATATGGAGAGGGCCAGATGAATCATCAAGTATCTGGAGTAGAGGAAAAAGCAGCTTGAGGACTAGCAGGCAATCATGGAGCTGCAAAGCATCCATGAAAATCGACAAGCTGCCCAACAGAGGAGGATCGAGCTCACTACCTTGGAGCAAGAGATCAACAACGACCGTGAGTCTTGGTTAAAGCAGGGCAATCTACACTGTGAGAGACTACTGGAGAAGGCCAACAGTGACAGAACCATATTGAGGAGGATGGCTTGTCATTACAGGGCACGGAGCATGAGCGCAAAGTCCTGAATAGGGAGCTTGAAGGCCAAACTGAGCAGAGCAACAAAAGTGGCAAAAGAGCAAGATCGGCTTTGAATCTTGGGGGAAGCTTCTGTGGCCCAACATAGTGCCTCTTAGAAAACCTCCAGCCCAAATTTCAAGAAATTTGGGACAATTTTGGTCACATGGGAATTTTTTGGCACAAACACAGGTTTTTTCTCTATACGCGTCGCGCCACCAGCGCGACGCATAGGATTGGGAGCTCCAAATGAGAAATGGTTTGAATTTTTGGATTTAGCAGGAAAAATCATGACTACTGGCACTCGGGCAAGAAACTTGGGCATGATTTGAGTCTCCAGGAGGTCAAAGACACCCAAACAAAGGCCTCACTGCCCCTATTTTGACACACAGGAAGCAGTCTTGGGAGAATGAAGCTTTGGAGTGGAAACTTAACTCCAAATTCAAAAATTCTACTTGGGTTGGAAAGTAGATAGGACAAGCTTTCCAACGAGGACACTTAGGTACATTTTGGACTCCTGCAAGTGCCTCAAAACTGGCCTCAAAGTGGTGCAATGCATACAGAAAGGGGCTCGACGCATATAGGAAAAAAGGCCCAAAATGCCTTTGTTTCACGAAATTTCACTTCCCGACTTTTCATAAGTGGGCCCCCTCATCTACACTTCATTTTTTTGGCACCTAAGGTAGTTTTAAAAGTATTTTCACTCCAGCTGGCATTTATCCAAGTGGCAAAGGAAGGCAAAGGGTCACCCAAGCCATTTGTCATGTTTGTGGCAGTGCACCTGTAGCTGATGTTTGGCTCTCCACCTTCATTTTGTAATGATTCGAGTAACTCCCCAACCATTGGGCATTATATATCTTCATGTCACATTCTATATATTGTATGCAAACCATTTGCGAAGGGTTGGTTGGCTTGTAACTTCTGGGAGACTGTGGGAAAGAAACTCTATTTCTGCATTGTATATTTTTTACAGAGGACTAATGAAAGGCAATGGCTCTATTTCATGAGATTCATGTGGTTGTAAGTGTAGCAAATGTGTCTCTTATGTTTCATATGTATCTTGTTATGTTTCGTAGTTCATTTCATATTCATTTGTAGTGAAATTTTCTAAGTTAGCTAAGGTAGAATTCAATTTTATTGCTCTGCCTGTGGGAAAATTTCATGTTCAGTGTTCATTCTTCTGTTGAAAAGGATTCATGTTGTCCATGCCCTTTTCACCCTCTTAATCAATCTCTCCATTCCACACTATCTTAAACTAAATTGCTAGGCTTTCTGCCTATCTTGCCTCACGAAGTAACCCATGCCTTTGTATTAAGTTCTCTGTTCATTGAGGTCCATTGGTCCCATACCATCCTAGAAACACAGTCATTCATAAAAAAACATTTCTTGTATCCATATTCACTTACTATCCTAAGATAAATAGTTCACTGCAAGTCATCTCAGGCCTTTTCATTTATCTATTCACTGAGTGTGACATGGAGAGAGCCCTCTCCTGTTTTGGTAGGGCTAGCTACCAGATTGAGCTTGGTTTTTGGTTACCCTGAGTTTTTCCTTCTTTCAGCCTAAGGCGGATTTAGGTGCTAACATAGTGGCGACTCCGCTGGGGAAAAATCAATCCCCTTGCTTCTTAATAATTCTAAGCTTCCAGATGATAAGTTTAGGATTTGATAGGCTGAGTAAAGTTGGTTGTGTCCTTTGATTTTTCTAAATAGCACGTTGGCTTCTAGAAGATACACCAGAGCTAATCCAGATCCCGACCCTCCACACATCTATGAAAATCCCAATTAGATTTCAAGAATTCGTCATCAAGAAAGCTCTATATTGCCCGTGCTCAAATCCCATTCATGCCTGGACATTTTTGAGTATATTGAAGAGCTAGAGTTTTATGAGTAGTTTGAATTATTGTTGTTCGAAACCAAGTCCAAAAGAGTGGTTGACTCTACTGTCCACAATCCACAGTTTCTTGTAGACTTGGAGTCGGAAAGGGCTAACTAGTCTATTGATAACTACATAGTAGCTCGGCTTCAAACTCCAATTGCTAGCCCCTTAAAATTGTGCACACTCCTCCAACACCTCCGAGGACAAATCCACCAAGAGTGATGGCTGCCAGTTTTGCACCTCTTGCCTTGCCTCAAGTTTTAGATGATATGCCCGCTGATTACCAAAGCAAAATCCAATTTTTTGATGGCACTCCTAACAAGATTACTGCTCAGCAACATGTGGATAGAATGGCAGACTTCTATGAACTTCATGAGATCAATGTGGAGAATGTGGCAATGAGACTTTTTGTATGGACATTTGCAGGTGAAGTGAGGAAATGATTCAGAGGTTTGTTGGTTACTCGTATCACTACCTTGGCTGACTTACAAAGAAAATTTTTGAACCGCTGGGAAGTGAAAAAGAATCCTCTTCAAATTCTGGCTGAATATGAGCAAATCAAAAGAAACACTGGTGAGTTGGTCCAAGATTATTGCCCTAGATTCAATATAGTTTATAATGAAATTCCAGATAATCTAAGGCCACCTGTGGGACTAGCCATGTTGAAGTTCTCGGATGGCTTTGATGCTGACATGGCTTATCAATTGAGAGAAAGAGAACTGGCTACAATGGAAGACATGTAGAAGATAGCGGTTAGCGTTGAAGCAAATCTGCTGACCAAGAGAGCTAGAGAAAAAGCAGAGAAGAAGGTCACTGAAAAGGAAGAATCTTCCTTAGTAGATCAGCTACTTCGAAAGGTAGAGCAGATGCTTGAAAGAGTGAAACTTGACAAACTGGAGCCACAAATTAGAAATCCTAACTTCCGTGGCAAGCAACAACCACAGTATAGAATAAGAAAGAGAGATCAGCGAGCTCAAGAGTCGATTGCACAACAACCAGTATAGGCACCTTTGTAGCAAAATTTTGTGCATGGACCAGAATCAGATGAGGACAAGAATGTAATAGGTGAAGAAAATCACCTCTTTACTACTGATGATTTTCCTACTTATCTCACTAAAGAGGAGGAGTATGTAGAGAATTCAGCTGCACATAGAGACGTAGATTTCATTCTAGCAAGCGACACCATCTTGGAGGAAGAATTAGATGAATACCAAAGAGGATACATGAATGCTTTGTTCGCCCAACAGCAGTGATATTCACTTAGAAACGGAGATTTGCCGGTCAGACCCATTCAGAAAAAGAAGGATGTTGAAGCGTCAAAGAATGATTCAGCAGCCACACAAAGGAAAGGAAAGGAGGCGGTGGATCCGAAGAGCAGCAAATCAACATCAGCAGAACCATCACATCAGCAAGTTGCATCGAAAGAAAAGGAGAGGAAAGAAATACCAGTCAAAGAGGTAGAAAAGATTCCTGCTTTCAATTTAGAGAATGAGATTTCTAAATTGAAGATATACATCCCCTTGACTAAAATATTGAAGAACAGCAGTTATAAAGGACAAGTATCTAAAATGTTGAATTTGGACCTAATGTATGACATGGTGAATGTCGAAGATGATCAACTTGAAATGATTTTTGGGCCAGCATCAAATGGTGAGTCTCCTGATAGTGATGTGCCACCTTTTTACATCAGTTTAAGGTTGCATGATTTTGTGTTACATAACGCCATGTTTGATTCCGGAGCTTCTCAAAATCTCATGCCCAAGGCAATCATGGATAAGCTTGGTCTGGACATCTCTCGACAATATCATGATCTCTATTCATTTGATTCCAGCAGAGTAATATCTATAGGTCTCATCAAAAACTTGGTTGTGAGTTTGGATCAGCTCCCAATGAAGAATGTTTTGATGGATGTTGTGGTAGCAGACATTCCTCCAAGGTTTGGCATGCTTCTTTCTAGGTCTTGGGTAGCAAAAATGAAAGGCACACTACAACTATATTTCTCTTGTGCAACGATTCTAGTATTTGGACAAATGAGGAAATTGTATCAGGAACAAAAAATGAAGTACATGATCACAAGCAAGGAGAAACCAATAAATCATCCTATTAACTATGTACATACGGATTTAGAGTCTTTTGTTTTGTATTCAGATAGTTTAAATGATATAGATAGTCAGTTGGTAGAAGCAGATGATATTCCGGAAATAGTAGAAAATTTCAGAGAAGTTTTGAAGAAAGAAGAACAAAAACAACAGAACACCGTTGGGCAATTAGCTGAAAGCAATGGACAGCAAGCAGACAAGGCACAACAAACAGATTTCCAGCACTTGCAAGAGGAGGAAGAAGGTTTGTAGACCATGGATTTTGATGGAGCAGTGGGAAATGATGGCACTGGAATTGGAATTTGGGTACGCAGTCCTTTCTCCACCCCAAACAATGTCCCCAGTAACGTGCGGGTATGCTCTTACAAGTTGGCTTTTGAATGTTCAAATAATGAAGCTAAGTATGAAGCTCTAATTGCTGGCCTAAATATTCTAAGAAAGCTGAATGTTAAGAGGATTTTAGTATATGGTGACTCCGAATTGGTTATCAGCAGGTTAGAGGCGAATATCAAGCAAAGCATCCTAGGATGTGGGCCTACCGTAATGCAGTCCTAGACATTTTGAAATTATTTTCAGAATACACCTTGACATGTGTGCCTCGTATACAATATAGTATTGTTGATGCTCTTGCTAAGGTAGCAAGTAGTTTGAAGATCCCAATGAACTCTAGCAACAAATTCGAAATTCATGTCAAGCATCGTCCAACCATTCCAGACAATCAGAGATATTGGCAAGTGTTCCAAGATGATGAGGAGATTGATGATTTTCTACAAAACAAAGGCAAGTTCAAAGAGACCTCAATTGATGAAGAAAATGACGATGGAAAAGATAATGGTACAGATGAAATGCAGATCAATGAAATGGACGTGTTGCAGCTAAAGAATAATGTTATTCCTAAAGGCTTGATACCTCTAGAAGAACTCTTTGATCAAGATGATGTAGCCCGCAAGCCAACATTGCAGCCAACAGAGAAGGGTGTGGAAGAGGTCAATATCGGGACAATTGCAAATCCTAAATTGTTAAAATTGTCCAAAGCATTGTGGCAAAAGATTAAGGACAATATGTCAGTTTGATGTCTTCATTTGCAGATGTGTTTGCTTGGGACTATTTCGACTTAAAGACATATGACACCAATATAATTCAGCACACTATACCCATCAAGCCCAATCAAAAACCATTCAGATAGAAGTTGAGAAGGCTAAATCCAAAGATGTTGCCATCTATTGAAAAGGAGATCAACAAGTTGTACAAATCAGGGATCATTGTGCCAATCAGATTTTTAGATTGGATCTCTAACTTGGTGCCCATAAGGAAGAAGATAGGTGAGATTCGCTTATGCATTGATTTCAGAAATCTCAACAAAGTTTCATTGAAGGACAACTATCCATTGCCCAAAATGGACCATATACTTCAGCGAGTAGTGGGAGCATCTCGTATGTCACTGCTTGATGGTTATTCCAGATATAACCAAGCTTTTGTCCATGAGGATACCGAGACAAGACAATGTTCACCACTCCATGGGGAACCTTTCATTACGCGAAAATGCCTTTCGGTTTAAAGAATGCGGGTGCCACATTTCAGCGTGCTATGGACTTGACTTTTGCAAATGAGAAGGATGTCTTTTTGGTGGTATATCTGGATGATTTGATGGTGTTTTCTAAATCCGATGAAGAGCACATGCACCATCTTAAAACCGTCTTCCTAAAGTGCAGAAAATATGGCTTGTAGTTGAACCCAAAGAAGAGTTTGTTTGCCATGGAAGAAGGCAAACTACTCGGGCACATTATCTCAAAAGATGGCATCTGTATTGACCCAGCACATGTGCAAGCAATTCAGCAAATTGACCTGCCCCGGAATAAAAAAGAGATACAATCGTTCAATGGTAAGATGAATTTCCTACGCCGCTTTGTACCCAATCTTGTTGAGCATCTAAGAGAGATGACAAACATGCTTAAGAAGGATAGCCAAGTGAAATGGACATAAGAGGCTGTAAAATCTTTCAATTTGGTCAAATTGGCACCTTCCTCAGCTCCAGTTCTAGTCGTCCTGGACTACACTCAGGATTTCATATTGTTTTCATTTGCTTCGGAGCATATTATGGCAGCGGTATTATTGCAGAAGAGAGATGATCATGAAAGACCCATTGCATTTTTCAGCCCAGCTATAAGAGACGTAGCTTTAAACTACAACATCATTGAGAAGCAAGCCCTTGCACTTGTGAAGGCATTGAAAGATTTCCGGGTGTATATTCTACATTCTCACATTCTAGCCTATGTTCCTAACGCTACTGTAAAAGATGTTTTAGTGCAGACCGATCCAGAAGGAAGAAGAGGCAAGTGGATTGCAGCCTTGCTGGAATATGATGTGGAAATAAAGCCCACAAAGCTGGTGAAAGGACAGGGATTGGCGAAGCTAATGGCTGAATCAAACTTCCATGCCTTGGACATAAATCTGATCGCTGCTATGTCCGATGAGAATAAGGAAGAATCACCATTTCAGGTATCGGAAATGTTTGCTCTTTCTCCATGGTATTCAGATATCATATATGTGCTCAAAAATTTGTCACCACCACCCGGCATGACTAGAAACAAAGCCAGAACACTCAAGTTGAAGGCTGCCATGTTTTGCATTCTTACTTCAGCACTGTATTGGAAAGATCTCGGTGGCGTCTTGTTAAATTGTTTGGTGGAAAAGGAAGCAAAAAAATTCATGGAGGACTACCACCAAGGAGATTGTGGTGGTCACCTTTTTTGGAAGTCAATAGCAAACAAAATTTTGAGAGCAGGGTACTATTGGCTGACATTGTTTGCTAATGTATATAAGATGGTCAAGCGCTGTCATAAGTGTCATATTTTCAAAGGAAAGCGGAAGTTACAACCTCTACCACTCAAGCCCATAGAGGTGAGTCCCCCTTTTCAGCAATGGGGATTGGATTTCATTGGCGAAATTCATCCCGCTTCTTCCGGACCGCATAGATGGATCCTCACAGCCACAGATTACTTCACAAAATGGATTGAGGCGATTCCCACCAGACAAGCTACAAATGCAGTAATCATTTCATTCCTCGAAAATAACATCTTGTCTCGCTTTGGTTGTCCAAATAAGCTAATCATTGATAACACAGTAGCTTTCAAATCACAAAGGATGGTAGAGTTTTGTCATAAATATCACATCATTTTGGGTCATTCAACTACCTATCATCTGCAAGGCAATGGATTGGCAGAATCTTCAAACAAATCATTGGTCAACATAATCAAGAAGCTGCTGGAAATAAACAAGAAGAGTTGGCATAAGAGGTTGGTAAATGCACTTTGGACTGATCAGGTCAGTGAGCAGAAATCCATAGGCACGTCACCGTTTGAGCTTGTTTATGGAGTTGATTCAGTATTTCCTTCCTCTCTCACTGCCCTAGTTGTCAAACTTCTTCAGGAGGCCAGCAATGAAGAAGATCCCATGTAGAGAAGGTTGAATCAAATGATCCACTTGCAGTAGACCAGAGAAGAAGTTTTCAAGAACACATCCAAATTGCAGGAGAAAATCAAGCAAATTTATGACAGAAAGGCAAAGGTGGATAAATTTCAGGTGGATGATGTGGTGCTGAAGTGGAATGCAAGGAATGAGGAGAAAGGGAAGCATGGTATGTTCAAGAACCTCTGGAAAGGTCCTTTCGAAATTGCAGCATATCGGGGGCAGAATGCCTTTCTTTTGAAGGAAATAAACGGAGAAGATTGTCCAGGAGGGACGATCAATGGTCGGCTGCTCAAGTAGTACCATTTATAAGTTATTAATGTTGCTTCCATTGTCACTGTAAATACCATTTTATTTCAGTTTCGTTAGATTTGTTCAAGCTAGCCTTTAAGTCATTTCAATGTCAAGTTTGAGTTAGTTTTTTTGGTCATTTCAGTTTCATAAATGAGTCAGAGTCTTGTATTATTTATCAAAATGATGACTCCATAGCCCAATGGATGAAGGCACTATCTAGCTCTTCCAGAGATCCGTTGTTCTTGGCACCTCCAAGGAGCTACCATCCCCCATTGGAGCCAATGTTAGAGTCGGTATGGTCAGTCCTCCGTCAGAGATCAAAACTCTTTATGCATTTCATGTTTAGGTGTCCCGATCCATTCTCCCAGCTTCATTCTGCTAGGGGCATGCCATAATCTGATGGATAAGGTCATGATAGTCATTCCCCCTCATGTCTGGCTCCTGCTGGCTTAGGTCTTTTGTCAATAATCATCAAAGTCCATGACAGTCAAGGTTTGGTCCTTTAAAGGGCAGAGGTCATTTCGAGGTCTAGGTCTAGGAGTTCATCAATTTGGTCTTTGAACATGTCTAGTAAAGCCATGCAGGCCAAAGTGAGGCCCTTACACAGTTATGGTTTAGAGAGCTTCATCATCATGCGGATAGACTTCGACTCTTCTTCAAAACTCTGTTTTGAAGAAAAGTCAAACAGTGTCATTTATGACAAAATTTTCAAAAAAAAGTCACCAGTTGATTTTTTCAAATGCAGTCATGGTTTCCGTGGCCAAACATCCTGTCGTGAAATCCCTGCAAAGAGTGCCGAAAATTTCATCATTTGAGCTAAAATTTCAAAGGGAAAGTGAAGATCAGTGTGTTTTAAAGTTAGTGAAAAAGTGCCAAAACATAACATTAGAAAAATGGGTTTTTGAAGAGGCAAAAATTAAAGCCATCTCTTCCAAGGCTATATATACAAATTTTTATCAAAACCAAAGGCATTATGCTATTACAAGCCTTGGAGAAGTGTTGTAAGGGTGTGAGTGTGCATTTGTGAGCGTTTGAGTGAGTTGGAGGCAATTTTAGAGTGTGTGGCGCATATACCCAGGAGCGCGGTGCACACAGAGGGCGTGGCGCACATGCAGCCTGCCCACAGTTCAATTTTTCTAAGGGTGCGGCACATACCTAGGGCGCGGCGCACTGGGCTTTGCGCGCAGCGCATACAGACAAGGGCAAAAAACAAGTGCCCAAACACTTCCAAATTTTGGTGAAGCACACCAAATTGAGAAGTACGCCTTATGACATCCCTTGCTCATCAAATTTTGTCAATGATATGGTGTTTATAAAGATGTTTCAATGCCACCAAAATGTATAAAATCAATCATAAGAAATCACCAAGAAACATGATGGCTAGGGTTGTTAAAATGTGTTGTTAGTGCCAAGGTTTCACTCCACTCACCTTTTTCCCCTCACCTATCATTTTTCCCATCCTCCCTTTATCATTTTTCCTAAAACCCCTACCCTAAATTACTACTGAACCCTCTCCCCTATCCCTCCACTATTTGGTCAACACAAAACCCCTGCCCTAAATTACTACCAAACCCTCTCCCCTATCCCTCCACTATTTGGTCAATAGAAAACCCCAAACCCTACCTTGTTAAAAACCCAAACCCTACCCTATCAAAATACCCAAACTCCTCCCACATCCCTAACAAATTTCTCCCTATAACCCCTATCCCCATTTCATCACTCCCTTCCTAATACTCCCTATTTCATTGTTCCCCTTGGTGACAGATATCACAAAGGCACCTAGCCTCACACCATCATCAAAAGGGCAGCCTAATCACAGTCCACATTGTAGTCATGACATCACAACATTCGTCTGAGTATGAGATGGAGACACAGAGTGACTCATCCTCAAAAGAGCAGGCTCCCAGGAGACACCACAAGAGTGGCAAACATTTCAGGGATGAACCCACTACCCTCACCAAGTTACAAGCATGCCCTCTTGCCATGTCATGCTTCAAGCACCTATCATGTTTTGAATTTTGTCAAAGGGTGGAAAATGTTAGAGTTCATCATGAGTTGCCCCATTTATTTGTGCTTCATCTACATGGAGGTCAGTCTATCTTGGCTGGGGTCACTTTCACATTGACACCCGAAGCTATATCAATGGCAACAGGTATACCAAATGTTGGAGAATAGTGGCATAAGAAGAAGAAGGTGGATAGGCAACACTATGAGCCTTACATCAGGGCGAGATTCTTGAATGAGCTCACAAGAGTCTTTCCCTTCAGATACTTGAAAGATGAGTATGCTCCACCCATGAGATTGATCATGAAATACTTCAGTTGTGAAGGGAGGTTCTCTCGACTGTATGCCTATCACATCCGGTTGCTCATGGACTTCACCAAGGTGAGGATGATGAGCCTCCTGTTTTTCATATTCAGGAACATAGAGAGGATGAAAACCTTCATGTTGCATAAGACCCCTCAACAGCAGCTTAACAGTGTGTTTCACTTCGCTCTTATCCGGATTTTGGTAGATCATTAGTTGGGATTGCAGGGCATTGCTTGGGAGGACTTCATCTTCTGTTACTTCTTCAGCACATTAAAGGTACTATCAGAGCCAGAGCAAGAGTTGGGTGGTCCTTCTCATCAACATGAGCACCATGAGACCACTACCATGCCAGTTTTCATTAAATATCAGAGAGGCAGTAGGCACTTGTTTGCAGCAGCAAAGCAAGTGTTATCTCCACCCAAGGTGGAAGGGGCCTTGCTTCCGGCATCAACGACATAGGTAATGGACAAGGGCAAGAAGCCCATGCATGATGAGGGGCCATCAGGTGTGCAGGAGATCGCTGTTATCCTCATTCAGGATGATGAGGCAGAGGTAGAAAATGCCAAACTTAGGATGACCATTCAGGAGCAGGACTCGGAGATCCAAGACTTGATGCTCAATATGGAGAGGGCCAGATGGATCATCAAGTATCTGGAGTAGAGGAACAAGCAGCTTGAGGGCTAGCAGGCAATCATGGAGCTATAAAACATCTGTGAAAATCGACAAGCTGCCCAGTAGAGGAGGATCGAGCTCACTACCTTGGAGCAAGAGATCGACAATGACCGTGAGTCTTGGTTAGAGCGGGTCAATCTACACTTGGAGAGACTGCTGGAGAAGGCCAACAGGGACAAAACCATATTGAGGAGGATGGCTTGTCATTATAGGGCACAGAACATGAACGCAAAGGCCCGAATAAGGAGCTTGAAGGCCAAACTGAGCAGAGCAACAAAAGAGGAAAAAGAGCAAGATCGGCTTCGAATCTTGGTGGAAGATTCTGTGGCCCAACATAGTGCCTCTTAGAGAACCTCTAGCCCATATTTCAAGAAATTTGGGACAATTTTGGTCACATGGGAATCTTTTGGCACAAACACAGGTGTTTTATCTATACACATCACGCCACCGGCGCGACACGTAGGATTGGGAGCTCCAAATGAGAAATGGTTTGAATTTTTGGATTCAACAGGAAAAACCACGACTACTGGCACTTGGGCATGATTTGAGTCTCCAGGAGGTCAAAAACACCCAAAACATGGCCTCACTGCCCCTATTTAGACACACAGGAAGTTGTCTTGGGAGAATGAAGATTTGGAGGGGCAAATCAACTCTAAATTCAACAATTCAACTTGGGCTGGAATGTAGATAGGATCAGCTTTCCAACGAGCACACTTGGGGACATTTTTGACTCCTGTAAGTGCCTCAAAATGGGCCTCAACGTGGAGCGACGCATACAGAAAATATCACGGTGCATATAGGAAAAAAGGCCCAAAATGCCTCTGTTTCATGAAATTTCGCTTCCCGACTTTTCATAAGTGGGCCCCCTCATCTACACTTCTTTTTTTCAGCACTAAGGCAGTTTTAAAAGTATTTTCACTCCAGATGGGAATTTATCCAAGTGGCAAATGAAGGCAAAGGGTCACCCAAGCCATTTGTCATGTTTGTGGTGCTGCACCTGTAGCTGATGTTTGGCTCTCCACCTTCATTTTGTAATG
>APFE030371747.1:16619-65481 GCA_000404065.3 Pinus taeda | reverse complement strand
GTATGAGAGGTCTATCATCCACAACCTTCGAGCAATGGTTTGGATCGAGAATGGTCCCCTTGTAAGATTTTCCTTTGGTACACCTTGGACATGCACTTTCATGCTCTTTTTGAATTCAGGCATCCCTGTCACCATCTGATTCATAAACCTCTGGTGCTATGTATCAATGGACGTGGTCCCCAGTGGACCATCCTACAACTTGACACAAATTTCCAACCCTGAACTCAAAGATAAAAGCATATTTGAAAATTCTATTTTCAAACACGTACCTTTCGATTAATGAATGACACCGTGTAACCTTTGACTTCCCTTGCCGAAATGGACACTAGGTTCTTCTTGCAATCTGGTACATAAAAGAGATTCTATAATCGAGTTACCCTCATTCAATTGAGGGGTAACATTCCCTACACCCTTTTCAGGATTGGTGGCATCGACTCCAAGTATAATCCCATGATTGTTTCCATCTCTACTAAATTAGAAAGATCACCCTTCTATCCAATGAGGTGTCTTGAAGCACTACAATCAATAAGCCATATTCCCATAGAATCCGAGGGAGAGGGCCAATACAAAATAACACTTATTTATCTTATCAGAAACAACATTTGATTCTTCATACCTGGGGTTCCTTTCTTTCTCTGAAGAGTCAACCATTTCCTTTATGACCTGCACTGTCAGTCCTTTGATCATTGAAGATATCCCTGGAATGGTTGTTATCATCATCAAGTGATGTGTGCCTGCCATTTAGACACTCCTTCTCATAATGACTGAACTTATTGCAACCAAGGCATCTTCCTTTGCTTACACCCTTAGATCCGGACTTCCCATTGAAGTGATTTTTAGGTAGGCCATCAGAAGCTTTCGTTGCACCATTCTGATAATGTTCTTTGCTTCGATTTCACCCTTGGTGAATTTGAAGAGGGATGAGGAATCCACTGATCCTTTTTTCTTTCCCAACTATCTTCGGTGTTTGTTCTTTCACTCTTACTTGGGCTTTGTATTCACCTCAGCTTTGATAGAATGTTAATTTTAGGTATGTTCTATGCTTAGAACGATCTATTTCAATTTTCACATTTAGCTCAATGTCTTTTCCAGATTAGCAATCACATCAGCATTAAAGTAAACTACAAATTGAACATAAACATAAATCACAAAATACAAGATAAGAAAAGAGGACACAAGATGTGGAGCTAGCGAGGGACAAACCCCAATGTGCGGGAACCCTTGACCAATTCTTCTTATATGCTCTTCAATAGTTCAACACAGAGAGAGGGAGAAATTGTACATTTACAATAGAAGTCAATGCATTGGCTTATGTAGATAAGAGTATAGATCATATCTAAGAAGATGATACATGAGATCAGTTGAAGACATGCTGCTTGAACTGATTCTCCAAGGTGATTCCTTCACCTATCATCGTGCTTCATCTCATCATCATGATGCACCTCATGTTGCTACACCATGTTGTACCCATCATCACAATGTTGGACCTCATGACTGCTGCATCTAATGTTGCACTGTTGTCCCATGTGCCATGGTTGAACCATGTTGTCATAAAACATGTCTCATGTGCTTGCCACAACTATCCATGATGTCCATGCTTGCCATGTTGTCCAAGCTTTCCATGTTGCACCATGTTGTCCATGTTTGTTGTCCCATTGTGCAACAACTGCACAATGACATGGTAGTCCCATCATTGTTCTATCTCATCATGCTGTTGTCCCATTGAACATTGTGGCACAATATCGTTGTTGCTAGTATTGTTGTTCCATCACGACTTGTTATCTCAATATACTTATAGCAACCTAGCATTGTTGCTGTCCCTACAGCAACATAACATATTTACGCTGCTCCAAATATTTATGTACCATTGCCTAGTTGTCCTAGTTGTACTGTTGCACTGTTCTACCTAACAGGCATGCTCAAAACACTTTTTTTTTGGGGCATATGGCAGCCTTGCTGTCTTGGTGTCCATGCATCATTGTTCCACCATGCTCCATTTCCTAGTTGTCCACAAACCTGTTGTTCTGCCTTCACTACTCCTTATGTGGTGACTAGTTAGGGCATCTGGCAACCCTTAAACACCCAACCAAATAGCCCCTAAAATATTCCCAAATTTTCCCTTAATCAATGGGGTTTTCCTCCAAGGGAAGGCTTTCCCCTTCGCCATAATTCTGGACAACCTTATAACCCTTAATAATGGCTTTGCCCTCCTCTCATTAGAGTGGCATCCTAACTTGGATTGTAATTTTAATTTATAAAGGGCGATTCTGAGGAACAAGATCGTGTTGTAATGATAAGTGACCTTGATGATTAATATACAACTTGCATTGCTATTTGATCGTATATTCTGAAATCGTTAGGAAGTGTCCATTGGTGGCTAGGGTCCAGTCTCTAGTGGAATTTACTATTGTTCCTTGTTTTATGCATTTTCCATTTCCTACAAGTTATTATGCTTTATAGCTTTTTAGTTGATGTATTTTTTTTGAATCAAATTTCTGGTATTCATTTCATTAATGCACAGTCATAGTTTGTTTTATTTAATTCATGTCGTGGATTGAATTAGTTATCGGTTAAAGAATCATTTCCAGTTAATTCCATACTAGAGCGTGATTGATTAAATGCTTTCCTTCTATCCAATAGTTTAAGTACAACTGAAAGAGCTTAGTTAATACTACGGTGCTCTTGATTGATTTTTCATTTGAATTTAGTTGATTAAGATTGAATTACGGTATTGTTTGAGATAGAGTCATGAAGCTTAGATGAGTTATTTCCTTTAGAGTTATAAGCTTGAGATTTATGATTGCATCCATTTACTCTTGTATTGAATTTCATAGCTTAGTTTAAAGCATTACTCTTTGGATTTATAGCTTGCACATATTGTGTACACTCTTAGAATAAAAATACTTACCCAGCTAGATAATTAATGTGAGGCAATTAGGATTTTTAAAAGAAACATTTTAGCACCCAACAAAGAGCACCCAAACAACCTCTCTTTCCCACGTTGTCTAGGGAAGCCTCTTTCTTGGCTACGTAGAGGCCAGCATATAGGCTCGGGCTTCTTCTTGATAGCATAGATACTAGGGTTGTCCTCCTTGTAACATTAGGGCTTCTCACTTGACTGTGTCGTCTAGATTAGGACAACATTCTTCTTCTTTACTGCGACTAGGGTAGCCTCAATCCTCCAACGTCTAGGGCTTCCACGCCTAGATTTCTCTTCCATTAAAACCCAAGACAAGTGGAGAGAAATCAAGATAGAAGTGTGTGTGAGAAATGACTCGTAAGACATCTCTTTTTATACTAAAACGTTGAGCACGTGTGGGGTTTATTTGGTTTCTAGCCAACCTTGACTGAATTGTCTTATAACACAAATAAATTCATAACTCCATGAATACTTATCAGAATTGGATGATATTTAGATCAATCCTACACCTCTCAATGAAAGGGATCCATGAAAAATATCAGCTGCCATAAATAAGATGACCCACATGGAGTTTGGCCCTAGTTTCCAATTTTAACATACAGCAGAAAGTGAAATTCCCTAACCTATACGTGAGTAAGAAAGTGATACCTGCCACGATGGGTCTATAGTCATGGAACCGAAGCAATTTCTAAAACAAACTCCAAAGCATCCTGTAAAAACAACCCATCCAAACACTCCAAGCCAAAAAGTAAAAAAGTCCACAAAAGAAAAATAAACTTTAGAAAAAATAATTTTCATTTGTCAACCTATGTAAGGACCTTTGAACTCACAATTTCTCATTTGTGTTTTGAGCAATTGGGTGAAAGACCTATGGAGAAAAAGGCAAGCGATCTTCCTCCATCAAATTCAACCATTCAGATTGCTTCAAATCTTCCAGGTAACCTTCTAATTGAACTTTTTATATGTTTTAATGCTTTTTAGATGTTTTATCATAAATTTGACCATAAAGAATCATTTATAAATTTTTTGCTCTGTGTGCATGAAGGTTGGATACATGTGACCCACATATAGGAAATCCCTATACGTGAATCTGTTAATAATGAACTCGCAAGTGTGCAGATTTAAAATTAAAAACCTGGTTTTAATTATTAAAAACATCATTTTTTGCAGGATGTCGATTACTTGGCGTGAAAGAGAGCATAGTGGAATTGATAATCAGGTAATGTAGGATCAAAATGCATTGGATGCCTTACGAGGACGTAGATTGTTAAAATTCTTCAAAATGACGAATATCAAGACAAATACTAGATTGCCTGAGTTATTAATCCAGCACTGGAGTGTAGAAGAAGATGCTTTTGTGATTCACCATATGCCCTTGAGGATTGCAATAGAGGATATCTATTTAATTGTAGGTCTTTCCTGGAGAGGAGAGAGAGTCCACTCAAATGGAAGGAAAAGAGGTAGTCTTAGTGTAGAAGACTATGTTTGCATATACTATCCTGGAAACAATGAAAAGATTGGAAGTTAGATTCCAATAAAGTGTGTAGAGAGTTTATCACAAAGAATCCTTCTTTTTATGATAGTCAGGGTAAATGGTTCCATTGCTCTACACCAGGCTTTGCATTTTGCAATGAGTCTTGCAGTGGATTGTCTCACTACAACCTTCGATTGGTGTATGCCTATGCTAGCAAATATGAAAAAAGAACATACTTCTATCTAGAAGGGCCAAATGAAGAACTTTGGATACGAAACCATCTTGTGTTCCTTCTTCTTTGAGAGAGTACTTGGGATTCGTCCCAAGGTATTATCCACCATCAGTAGCCTAAGAGATCCACGGATCAGCAGGTGGTCTGACCTCATGAAACAACTAGGGCAGGTGAGGTCCCTAGGACTACGTTTGATGATGAGTTTTTCCTTTGGTGGGAACAACATGTCATTGTAGTCGAAGACTAAACTTATGCCGGAATGGATTTTTGAGGAGATACGGATCTAGTGTTACCACCAGATGTAGCATGGGGTGCCATAGGTACAAATGATTTATAATTTTTGAATTTTAAGATTTTTTTGGATTTTTTAAGTATAAATGAACTAAAAAAAATATTTCTGATGAGACAAAACACTTTCAAAATTATTTATCATGACAGAGATGTTGGACCAGTGAGACTTGATGGTCTTCCTCGACACAGGTGTTACCGGGAATAGTTTCCACTTAGAGCTACTATTCCCACTAAGACTGGTAGCTATCTTAGAAACAAACAAGTTAAAACTACTTTCGTTTTCCTTTATGAAAAATAGACAAGAGGGGAACAGGGGACACCAACCTTTGTCTTGCGCTTGGTTCCTTGCTCAGTTCCTCTCCTTCTTGATAGATTTTTGTCGCTCCTTCTTTGTCTACACAGCTTCAGAGAGCACCTGTGGAGTCAAAGCAACATAATACTATCGAAGAACATAGATCTATATTCATAAATAACATAGGACCAGATACGTATTAACCACACAATGCATATACAATCAAACATACACGAATGTGGAGGAAAACTTGAATAGCTTTATTAATATCAAGAATAGCAAGAGGATTACAACCAATTGTTTTGACCTAGCATCATCCTCCAGCAAGAAAGCCCTTCTTCACCTCAAGTAAAGCTTAGATCACCCAACACTATGATGTCACACAAGAAAACCAACAACACTTCTCTACAAGATACAAGATTCCAGCCTCTGGATCTCTGTGATGAGGGATCCATATATAGATGATTGTAGGGGGCTGAGTCAACTTCTGGGATTTTGATTAGTGTCCTCTCTCTGATAGTTCTTGATTCCACTTGGAGATTGATGATCTCTTACTCATCCCTGGTTGAAATCAGAGAGGCAAGTGTCAGAGGGGAAGTTTCTGGAAGATTCCATGATCTTCCACCTCACAAACTGTCTCTGCCATTTGTCCATTATCGCCCATCGCACCCTATAGAGGGGCCATTTATATGCATCGCACCCTTTACATTGGGAAGGTGATATGCATCTCACACTCTGCACTGGGCATTCAACATGGTCTAGTTTTGACCATTTCTGAGCAGTTTTCTGTGGAGAACGTCTGGGAGATGATGTAATGAGCTGACCTTGTTCCTTTAGGTAGTGAAGCAACACTTTTAGGGACTTAGGAGCCCTCAGTTTATGGACATTTATGATTGGAGTTGCAGTGCCCAAAAATATCTATAACAGTTGCCCCCTAAAGCATGAGGTCGTTAATCTTTTGATGTCAGTTGAAATGCTTTACCATGAGGATCCGAAGTTTTTTCGAGCTGGGAGGCGACCCCTAATAAGATACAATACAATAAATTATTTTCATAATATTTTTCATGATCTAGCTGAGGCAAGCATTCCCATGCTCAACTTTATAAATTCACTTTCATGTACATAGGACAGACAAGCGTCTGTGTAGCAGACTGATGATTTGGACAGAGTCATCATCCTTTGATTTGGATGATCATCTGTTCGAAAATCATGTACATTTGATGTCTTTATATTCCTAAATATATCACAGCCCGGATGGATGAAACTAGATCTAGGGTCTTCAAAACTCGTTTCATCTTCACTCTGAGTACAAGTCGATCCATGTGAAAAATGTTTTCGAGTCGAACATGGAAAGACATCGCTTGATTACCAGCCAATGATGTAAGCTGTTAATAGGTGCAAGAGGAGTCACCAACAATGTCAATGATCCTCAAGGTACTACAATACAATTCACATGGTGTGAAAAAGGAACTTGGCATCGAACACCATGGAAAATCTTTCGGTCGAAGGTCATTGATGTAAACCTATCGCCGAAAGTGAGAAACTTGCCATTGAGGCATGCAAGCTTCAAAGTACTGAAAGGGGTTGTTCCTAAGTCAACTTCTTGGATAATGAGCTGATGTCGACAAGAAGTGACCCATCGTAGGAGGGCCTTAATGAATCCCATATCTACTACACGGAACGAAGCAAATTATTTTGGAGGTGAAAATGATCTGATGATACAGGGTTCAGGGTGGCGGTCATGAAAGACTGGAGCGTGAATGTATTGCAGCAGATGAGACACAGGTGAATTCTCTGAGCAACTTCTCTTGAACATATCAGTGACACTGATAATGGATTGGTAGCATTAACCCCAAAAATGGATGGTGTGATGGACCAATGGTGATATGACCAGTGAATGGAACAACCCAACCCAACTCGGATGCGGAGAGAAAGTGTCATGTTCAAGAGCGACTTGCTACCAATAAAGTTTCTTCAAGTTTTCTTCCCAATTTTCCCGAGTCATTGCTGACCAGTACCTTTATTTTTGTCAAGGTTGAGGAGGATAACATATGCTTTTTCTATAATTTTCCCTTCAGGTGAACCTGTCGCTATGTTTTAACGAGCCTAGTGATAGTGAAACTCATTCTCGTCCATTTGGACAAGTTTGTCGCTATTAGGTTTTAACGAGTTTAACGACAAAGATAAATCTGTCCTTTTCAATTTTAGAGAGTATGAAAGGGATGGAAAGGAAACTCCAATGGTTCTTTTTCATCATATAATCCCTTAAGTCCGAAAAAGCATAAAATAATATGAAAGGGATGAATTTTCGATAGTTTTAACGAGCCGAACAAGACAAGCGCTTGATCATTTTGTGTAATAATCCCTCAAGTCCAAAAAGATTAAAATCTAGAGGAGGGATAGCACTTCCGATGGCTTTAATGAGCTGGAGAGGCTAATCGCTCGGCAATCTTTTCATATTTTACGAGTCAGTTGAAAAGAGCTTAAAGGAGACTCGTTTTCCAAGGAACGAGTGATGATTTCGAGTAGCGGTTGATTCCAGGTAAGGTTTGGAATTTTCCAATCACGGCAGTGTCACAAGGATGGCTAATAGAATCACACTTCGCAGATGTTCCTTGAAAGGGGTAAACAATCAAAATGGAGGCGAATGATCGGCTAAAACAGAGTGGAGGTGATGATGAGAACACGACCAAGGCTCAAAAGCTGATGATAATGCATTCACAATGGTTATTTACTGGGGATCGGTTCATTTTTTAATGAGCTTGAACTATGGGGGAAACATTTGATCATTGTTTATATTTATTTTTTAACGAGCTTGAATTCCACTTTAAAACTGCTCGTGATAATGGTCATTGATTCCTTGATTTACCGTTAACATTTTGTTCTTTCAAAGATTGTACTACCTGTTCAATTGCTTCATCAAACCGATTAGAAATGAAAACATATGCTTGATCAGAGCAAAATGGTTGTTACATGGCGAGAATGCGAGCATGAAGAAGAGGACACGGTTGCTTTACATGATCCAGGGACAGTAACTGCATTGCGGAACTGTGGCGTGTTGAAGTTTTTCCGCATCTCTAGCATGAGGCAACAAATCAACTTGTTGCAATATTTCCTCAACGCCTGGGATCCTACCAACTAGGTGTTCCAGGTCAGGGGCAAATCTATCCCCTTGACTGTCGTGGACATCTATTTTTTGACCGGTTTATTGAGGCATGGTGCCCCTCTCTCATTATCGGGTCCCACCTGCGGGGGTGAGTCCGTGAGGGAGTATATTCGCTGGCACTACAGAGAGGGATCTCAACTGAGTACGAACGGAAATATCAATATCCGAGATGTCACTGACTGGCCCTTGAGGACCATTCTATTCACTTTTGCTAGACGGGCTGGTAGTGCGGCTCTTCACATAACTAACAGGTCTTACATGCAGTATGATTTGGAATGCCTTGAACCGAAGGTGTTCAACTGGTGTGATGCAAACTCTCTGTGATGAAAGAACAACTGACCAAAGTGAAATGCGAGAGATCCAAGAATTTCAGCTATGGTTTTATTTTGACCGCTTTCGCTTTGGAGAAGATCCCACTGATGCAGCCGCAATACATCTCACTTGGTTTACCTCCACCGACTGAGCCACGGATGCAGAAATGGGTTGACCTTATGTCTCGACATGCAGGCCAACCTCAGATTTCTTTCTCTGATACCTTCTTCTAGTGGTTTGATTGTCAGGAGATGGTGTACGCCAAGTTTCCATATGCTGGCATGGACTTCCGAGGTGACCCGGATTTGGTGCTGCCAGTTGGTGAGCAGTGGGGCGCTATGGGTAAATTCTTTGACCATATCTCTATTTATTGTTTTTATAATGTTCTTATTTTTTCTTTGATCAAGACTAATCAAAACTCATGTTTTCATGCAGATATTAGACCAGTTCGACTAGCAGTACGTCGGAGAGAACTAGTTGCCACTCTGGCAGGAGAGGCTGTGGGGGGGGCTATCCTCCACGACCTTTATGTGGTCGAGACTCTTTCAACATTACAGGATCAAGTCGAAGGCCTCACCCTTGGTATTCTAGATGTGAGGACCGATGAGCTACCTCTGCGGTTGCAGCGACATACTACTGGTGTGCCGAGTTGATGGACTAGGCTTTTACGCGTGATCGCACAGGCGGTGACTTGTTATCACCAGCATCATTAGACTAGGGTGCCCCCTAGCATTTTGAGTTTTGAGTCATCTGACCAATTTTTTCTTGATTAAAGAACATTATGTGTAAACCACAAACAGTCATCATATATATCTTTTTGATTTTTGGAGTTTTATTTCGGTTAAGCTACACGATCCTGTGGCAAATATTGATGAAATGCTTCTTTTTTTAAATGTCGCAAATGTCTATCTAATATATAATTTTCCAATGACTCTATCAATGTGTTTAAATTTATGGAAATATGCTGATATTGAATGAAATCGAACCGTCTTTCCAAAATTCTGACCCTTAGGAACATGCAATAGATGGCTGGATTTCATATAGAATAAATACTAGTGAGCTATAGAATGACGAGTTGTGAGTCTAGCCTGGAAACAAGTTGGCATACGCCATGTGTGATGGCATCAGAGAGGATTTTTATCAATGCACTGTATTCAGTGATATTGTTCGTCGATCGACCAATACATACTCGTCTGAAACTCACTAACTCGCTGCTAGGAACAAAGATGGCCCAAGCTGCAGAAGATAGGTTCCACATACTACAACTTGCTCCATCGGCATATCCAACGAATGATTCCAGTAAGTTTGACATCTACAACAAATGCAAAAAGTGGATTACTGAACCAAAACAATTACCTTTAACGAAAACAAAAATGTAACAAAAGCATAGGGATTACTATGCGGAATTAAGCATAGTAACGCTTGAGGTACAACCCATTGCGGGGTTGTGCCAGTGGAATCCAATCATAGTCCATCAACTCATAGGCTCCTTTTGCTAATACACGTTTAACAAGATAGGGACCCATCCATAAAGATTTGAACTTCCCTGCTTCCAACTTATCGGACTCCTGGTCATAAAGTAAGACCAGGTCACCTTTTTAGAAGACACAAGGTTTGACATTTTTGTCGAACTGTGCTTTGACTCGTTTCTTATGGGCTTCATTAGTCGAAGTTGCATCACGATGGGTTTCATCCAATTGGATTAGTTCCAAGAAATGAGCCTCTTCTTCTAAAGTTTTGGGGAGAAGGTCAACTGCGAGCTTGAGGGACGAGATTTCACACTAAACTGGTAAGATTGCTTCCAGGCTATACACTAGTTGAAAAGGTGTAAACCTGGTTGCATTTCTCACCGATATCCGGTATGCCCACAAGGCCGAGTACAGGATCAGGTACCAACTCCATTTATGGATTCCAATCATCCTTTGCAACATGCGCTTTAGGACCTTGTTGATTGCCTCAACTTGTCCATTAGCTTGCAGATAGTACGGAGTAGAGCTGTCATGGGACAACCCTAATTTGGCAGCCAATTCAACCATCATGTGATTGTAGAAATGCGATCCATGATCTGTGACTATGGCCTATGGAATGCTGAATCTGGAGACTACGTGATTAAAAAAGAAAAGGGCAGCCGTTTCGCCATTGTTGTTTAATGTAGGCATTGCCTCGGCCCATTTGGTAAAATAGTCTACTGTGACTATGATATACCCATGTGCCTCGGCCGAGGTGGGTTTACATGTCATGAATCTATGCCCCATTTGGCAAATGGCCCAACAAAAACTACTGGTTGCAGCGGTGCAGGTGGTCTTCTGGTTTTGCTATCGAAGATTTGGCAGGCATGGCAACTTCTTACTGCGGTTATGCAATCTTTGAAGATTGTTTGCCAGAAGTATCTTGCTCGCAAAATCTTTTGCACCGTATCATAACCAGATTGATGCCCCCCAAATGCACCTGAATGAAAATCATTGAGGACTTTTTCGGCCTCCTCATGCGTGAGGCACCTCCGCAGAACTGTATCGATACCACGACGGTAAAGGGTATCATCGACGATCACGTAGTCTTTCGATTGGTATCGAATGCATCGTTGTTCGGAGCGTGAGGTATTAGACCTATATGTTTGGGTTTGGAGATAGATGATTATATCTCCGTACCATGGATTGCTTGAGGATATCAGAAACAAATTTTCTTCCACAATTGCTTCTTCGGATGTGGCATCGTTGGATGACGATGGGAAATCGCATAGTAACTCCGCGAAGACCAGGGCTTTCTTTGATTTGGATTTTTTGAATTCCAGATCAAACTCTTGTAAAATTGCTATCCGTTTTGAATATTTCCCCCCCAGAAACTGTTGCAACAATATATAAGTCATGGGGTTGCAATCCGATAAAATGGTAGTTTTTTTTAAAGAGGACGTAGTGTCGAAATCTCTGTATCGCTTGAACAGCTGCTAGGGCTAGCTTTTCAACGTAGGAGTATTTTATTTCTGTATCATTTAAGTTTCAGCTTAAATAATATATAGGATGTTCAATTCCATTATCCTCTTGAGCTAAAACCATCCCTATGGTTGTATTCACTGCAGCCAGATACAGGTTAAAGTCTTTTTGATAATCAGGAGCATACATTAGTGACGCTTTTATTAGAGATTGCTTTAAAGCATCAAAGGAGGCTTGCACAACCTGATCCCAAATGAAGGGTACTTCTTTTCTCAATAGACGAGTATAACCTTTAGCAAGTTCGACATAATTTGGAATGAATCTCCTAAGAAAGTTCACTTTCCATTGGAGTTTCTGAATCTGAAGCAAATTTGAAGGTGGAGGTAAATCAATGATTGCTTGAACCGTACATGGGTCGAGACGAATCCCGTCCTTTAAGACCACAAAACTAAGTAAACGACCAGAACTGACACAAAACACACATTTGTGTGGGTTGAGTCGTATCTTGTAGTGTTGGCAACGTAGAAAAATCGCCCTCAAATGCTGCAGATGATTTGTCCGCTTTTGCGAATGAGCCAGAAGATCGTCAAGATATGGTTGAATGATGTTCTTGGTGTCATGGAAAGCATAGTTCATTGGTCTCTGAAACGTTGCCCCTATATTCTTTAAACCAAAGGGTAGCTTGCGATATGCGAATGTGCCCCACGGACAAATAAATGCAATATTTGACTGGTCCTATGGGTGGATATTTATTTGATTATACCCAGAAAATCCATCCATAAACGAAAAGATTTCACATCCAGCGCATTCATCAATTATCTGGTCAATAAAGGGCGCAAGGTAGTTGTCTTTCAGAAAAGCTTCATTTACATCCCTATAATCGATGCACACTCTAATCGTTCCTTGTTTCTTCATCACAGGAACAATATTCGATACCCAATTGATGAGAGGAACCGGGTAAATAAAACTAGCATGGAGGAGTTTTTCAACTTCCACCTTGATGGCAATGACTTTCTTAGGGTGCACCTGCTGTACTAGTTGTCGTGCTGGTTTGACATCTGGATACATCTTAATTTCATGTTCAACTATGCTCGAGTCAATGCCTAGCATTTCCTCATATGACCAAGCAAAGACATCTCTAAATTCACGAAAGAGAGTGCTATATACTTCCAGTTCTGAAGAAGAACAAGATTTGCCGACATGAATATTCTCTACAACATCTATTTTGGTCGAGATATTTATGGCGATAGTCTCTTCAATATTGGATAGGTTTTGCTCGGAATCCACCGTATTTACAGTATTTGACAGAAAGTCAAAAATTGAGGGATGGTCTAGGTCGCTGGAATTATCTTCTTTCCAATTCAGAAGATGGGAACGATGGTGCTAATATTCCCATGGTGCCCCGTCAATCATCATTGGTTGAATGATTCCTTTGTCTGTAGAATTTACTTGCGACCAAGGATCTGAAGGCGTGCCATATTCCTTAGACCTATCTATCCAAATGCTTGATGAGCGTTGATTCAGGTTTGCCTCCCATACCGAAAACATTGATTGCTATAATATTTCCAGTGGGCTTAGAGGCAATACCTGCAGATGATCCATATTAATATCGTTTTTTGACATCTTTTGAATGGAAGATATCATATTGTAGGTTCCCACTTTAGCCACTTCCACCAAATTGGTTGGAGGCGGTAGGGTAAAAGTTCCCATTAATGTGGGGCCTTTTGGTAGGCCTACTCCAATATTTTGAAGTGAATTAGGGCTTCCATGGATCATCGAAATGCTTCCCGTAACTTGTGAACTCTTGGGGAGAAAAGTTTGTTGGTCTATTATTGTAATTCCTCCTTGGAGAGGAAATGTAATCTTCCTAAAGTAGGTCGACACAACGGCAGCCATGGCATATATCTAGGGCCTTCCCAGTAGGATGTTGTAATCGAGGTTTCCATCGATAAATTCAACATCAATTTCTACTGTTTTTCCCCCCAGTTCAACTTGCAAGTTACTTAATATCCCATATGGGGTGTATGTTCATCCATCAAATGCTTTTAATGTCATTGATGACTGCGACAAGGTTGGAGACCCTAAAGTTTTCCAGCAACTCATCGACATAATACATGTGGATGCCCCCTCATCAATAATTGTTCTATGAACAGTTTTGTTGAGGGCTTTCACTTGAATGAGGAAAGCTAGTTGAGCTGGTAGTTGAGGGTCATATCCTTTGTGATTAAAGAACACAATATTGGAATCCGTTCGGTCAATCCCACCTATAGCTGATAATAAAGCCTGCTTTTGGGATGGGCAATTTCGTAGTACCTCAAGTGTCGACATCGCGAACGGTGATTGAGGTAGATCCTCCACTATATTATAGTGTTGTGCTGCTCTGGCACGAGGATTAAACGTTGATTTTTGTACTACTCCCTTTGGAGGTTTTATTGTTAATTCAGGAATGATGGGTGGCACAACTTCGGTCGAAGTTGTTTTCGAACTACTAGGTTGACCATTATCCTTGTTGTTCGACATCTGTGGATTCCCGTAGTCTTTATTCCTTGTCGATATGAGAGCATCATTTAGTTGTTTTGAAACCGACAACATTAGCACTTGGGACGGGGAAGCATTTTCTCTAGCAACTAGATTTGTTCCTGGGTTTGGAAACGGATCAATCAATACAGCTGAGGTTTTTGAACTCTTGAAGAATTTTCTAAGTTTAGCTTTATATGGACACTCCCTAGTCCAGTGATCCTCATCACATATTAGGCATGGACTTCTTGGTTTCTTATCCCTAGAAGGGTTTGCAGAAGATTTTTCAGGAGACGACTCTTCCTGGTTCTTCTTCTTCCTTTTCTTTTTCTTCTTGCCTCCTAGTCGCTTGGGTTCTTTGCCTTTTTCTGTCGACACAGCATTTACTTCTGAGGCTAGAAGTTCTTCATTTGCGTTTTGACTTGAAACTGTGCGGGCCTTTTTCGACGTAGCCTTTACGGTTTTAGTGCTTGTCGTACCTATCACGCCATCACTGGCATGAGAGTCTTTGTTTGATTTAGGAGGGGGAGGAATGGAAAATTCTGGTCTAGGAGCATCGAGGATTTTATCGTAGAGTGTGCCAGACTGAGTATAGATCAAGTCTAGATATTGTGCACGAGCAATGACTTGCTCTTCAGTGACGACTCCTCCCTTTGCCACATCTTTTGTAATAGAAGGTAATAATGACTTAATAAACCATTCGGCCAATAGCTGATCAGGAACATATGTTTTTACCATTCTACGACAACATCGCCACTCATGAATATGATCAGATATGTGAGTGGCCATCGTTTGTTTGAAATTGGTAAGCAACTCAATTCCTATTTTGTACCTTATGGGTAAATGAAAATGGGTTATAAATGTTGTGGTTAGGGTACTGAAGTTATCAAACGAAGCTCTAGGTAATTCGATATACCATTTTTCTACCGGACCAGTTAACATTCGCTGAAAGAGGCGAACTTTGATCGAATCATCATTGAAGGTGTTGGATGAACACCACAGATGAAAGGTCATCACATGATTCGACAGGTCTTCACCTGGATTTCCATTAAGTTTAGGAATATCAGACGGAAGTTTATGTGGAATCACCGGCCACCAAGGGGCGTAGGCAATTGGATCGTTTGTTAGTCAATTTAGATCTGGTAACTCTAAACTTTCCACAAAAGGCAACTGTTGATTCAGGCTTGGATGCACATACCCAGGACAAGATGGAATTGCCTGAGCAGTTGGTCTTTGCATTCTAGCATAATGCATTTGATGCTGGTAACTTTGGTAAGGTTGATGGGTATAACCATTATGATATGGTTGATATTGTTCGTTTTGATTATACGGCTGCCCATTACTTCCAAAGACTTGTTGCTCATGTCCTTGGTAAGCTTGTTGGAATTGCGGTTGTTGGGATTGCACCAGCCATGGTTGTGAAGCCATGAGCTGTTGTCCAGTACTGACTGTTTGACCAAGATGGGGGGTGATGGTCCCCATTTGAACCTGCGTCATTCCACTAGTTGGTGATTGCAGTCGTGTTGTAGGTACGAGAGGTTGTTGCATTATAACCTGAGAAACCTGAGGTTGGCATACAACTGGTAATGCTTGTACTTGCGACACTGCCACAATAGCCAGCGTAGTGGGGATATTTTTCATAGGCAAACTTTTTTGCATTGAGTATACAACTCTTGGTTGTTGAGGCAGGATTGGCACCCAACCGCTAGTTGTAATTCAAGCATAACCAAAATTTTGTTGTGAACTCTCACATGGTTGTCCTTCCTAAGAAGGCAATGAAAGGGTATATGACCCTCCATACGATGGTAATCTAGTACTCAAAGGAATGATTTGCCTTTGAGGACCGGTTTACCCAAATTGACACTGTGAAGGATCAATTTATCGAGACTCAACGTAAGAGATTCTAGATACAACTCTGGACGAACAAACAGGAACATTCGATACTATCGAAACAGCCCTTTGATGGACTCCATTCATCGATTGAGAGCTATTTGGGATAGACGGCACTCCGTTGAACATTGTCGGGGTAGCAGTAGGAATTTCTGTTGCTGCTGTGTTGGATGACACAGTCCTATATGTCAACAGTTGTTCAAACATATTAAGCCTATCCAAAAGATTCATTAGCGATTCTTCAGGAACTTCTGATGTCAGGAGAATAACTTCTGATGAAGAAGGATATAGGGTGATCCCAACTCCAAATTGCGTTGGAGTGTTAGTTGGAGGATCTTCCACAATCTCTTCTATGGCAATCAATCTAGGAGGAAGAGGTCAACCGTCAAGTCCATAAAATATTTCTAGTGCCGAAGAAGATATAAGTTCTGTAGCAACAGACGTTTGGGGAGTAACACCTTTCGAATCAGTTGTAGATGGAGCTGGTTCAGGAATAGAAGTCTTTACCGTCACACTAGGATCAGTTGTAATGTCCTTTTGTTGCTGCGGAATTTCTTCTATAGAGGCAGGGATACAAAAAATGTTCGGAGTAACCGGAGTCTCTGAGGATGTCGAAGTACTTGCCCCAAGAAACCTAGGGGACTTTGATCCGGTCAAACGAATTCTCTTTTTCTGGAATAGTTTCATTTTTGGAGTCAACGACGGTTGACTCGTAAGTCTCCGCGAACGACGGGGTTTTGATTGACTTTCTTCCACGATTGTGGATTACTTGATCAACTCAAAATAAAAAGGGAAACATGTTTCCGAATTAAATGAATTTTAGACGCTTTGACACAACTTGTTTTTTCAATTTTTAAGAGTTGAGAAAAAACAAAAGATGACTCTAGTCGCCTTCGATTTTTAATGAGCCTGAAGTGACAAGTGCTCAGATGGACCTTTTCCTTTAAGGAGTCTGAAAAGGAACGAAGGGGACTTCTCTAGAAATCTAGGCAGAGGGATTACCAAACCAATCGCAAAACTACATAATACTTTTTACGGTACGACAGTCAATCTTCCCGAATTCTATGTTCAGTGCATTGCGATCGATAGGGTGGCAGACACAGCTTCCTAAGGATAAAGGATATAGCCTATTGTGGTCTCCCAATATATACTCGACGGTACGTGGGAGCACAAGTCCATACTGGCACTTGTCGTGTCAAATTGGAGGAATCACCCAACCAATAATGAAAACAACAGTTACCAGGTTTTACGATGCCAGAATACGTCTCTAGCCTAGACTTCTAGATGTTGTGCATTAGGTTCCAAAGCATTTTTAGATTCATTACATTTATTTTATAGTTGATCTTGTTTAAAAATTTGTCTTTCAGGTTCACCGCATGATGTGTATACAATTCCTAAAATGTAGTCTAAGATGATAAACAAATGTTTAATCTTCTTTTGGCAACGAAAATCCTGGCTACTAAGGAAAGAGAACTGAGGGTCTTTCAACAAAGAGCACAGAGCACACACTAAATGCACTGTCCCAAATAAAACCAAGCAGTCTCAATGCAAATGCACATGCATGTATTTGTTTTCAGCCTTCTTAATGTATGAATGACAAGAAGAATGCTAAATGAAAATCTGATTTATTTTTCAAAGTGACAATACTAACAAATTTATTTTTCAAAAATGAAGTGAAGATAAGGACGACACTTTGCGATTTCGAAATGAAAATTGTTTTTGACACTTGAAAAATTACTAATTCAAATCACATACAAGAGTAATAGTACAATCGGCTATCAAGAACAATGGGATTCTCTTCTACGACTGAAAACCACACTTGCGACACTTCCAGATCAAGAAACGACAGTCTGATTACGCTACTTCTTTGTAAAAGAGAACTGGAAGTGGCGCACAATACATAAAAACACTTACAGTTCTTTGCACAATGGAGGCAGAATGATGGAAGAGAAGAGGGTTTCCACAGAGATATGCTGACCATAGATAGAAAAACTCCTAAATAGAACTGAAAAGAGCAAAGAAAAACCAAAGTTTGAAGGTAAAATCAACCTTCCCTAACCATCGCACCTGTCGCACAGGGAATCCAGTATGCAGTGCACCTACTGCACATAGGAAGTGTGATGTATACAGACTGCCTTGAAGGGAGGGTGCGATGGTACTAGTGCGAGACTTTTATCCAGTCTTCGATCACAATTTACAGTTCAGTTCAGGGATTTAGGCCGAGTAAGTGATGTTCAGTAAATATAAATCACAGGGGTTGATCTAAGGAGGTTACTAGAGCCACCACTTAGGGCAATTAAAGTGTTTGTAGATCAATTGTTCAATTTAAAAACAAAACCTGGAGATAGACTGAAGTAGCATTGATCTCCTTTGCACTTGCATAGCAAATGCAGTTCGAAGGCTAGCTGGCTTGACTTCAGGCTCTGTCTGTAAGTTTATAAAACAAACAAAAATAGACTAACAAACAATCTATTCATTTCCCAGTGGAGTTGCCACTTTGTTACCGGAAATAGTGTCCACTTAGATCTGCTGTTCCCACTAAGACTGGTAGCTATCTTAGAAACAAACAAGTTAAAACTACTTTCATTTTCCTTTATGAAAAATAGACAAGAGGGGAACAGGGTACACCAACCTTTGTCTTGCGCTTGGTTCCTTGCTCAGTTCCTCTCCTTCTCGATAGATCTTTGCTACTCCTTCTTTGTCTACATAGCTTCAGAGAGCACCCGCGGAATCAAAGCAGTGTAATATTATCGAAGAACAGAGATCTATATTCATATATAACATAGGACTAGATATGTATTAACCACACAAATGCAGATACAATCAAACATACACGAATGTGGAGGAAAACTTGAATAGCTTTATTAATATCAAGAATAGCAAGAGGATTACAACCAATTGTTCTGACCCAGCATCATCCTCTAGCAAGAAAGCCCTTCTTCACCTCAAGTAAGGCTTAGATCACCCAACACTACGATGTTACACCAGAAAACCAACAACACTTCTCTACAAGATACAAGATTCCAGCCTCTGGATCTCTGTGATGAGGGATCCATATATAGATGAATGTAGAGGGGTTAGTCAGCTTCTGGGATTTTGATTAGTGTCCTCTCTCTGATAATTCTTGATTCCACTTGGATATTGATGATCTCTTACTCATCCCTGGTTGAAATATGAGAGGCAAGTGTCAGAGGGGAAGCTTTTGGAAGATTCCATGATCCTCCACCTTGCAAACTGTCTCTGTCGTTTGTCCATTCTCGCCCATTGCACCCTATAGAGGGGTAATTCAGTATGAATTGCACCCTTTACACTCGGAAGGTGATATGCATCACACCCTCTGCACTGGGCATTCCGTATGGTCCAGTTTTGACCATTTTTGGGCAGTTTTCTAGTGGAGAACTTTTGGGAGATGATGTAATCAGCTGACCTTGTTCTTTTAGGTAGCAAAGCAACACCTTTAGGGACTTAGGAGCCCTCAGTTTATGGACATTTATGATTGGAGTTACAGTGCCCAAAAATGTCGATAACAATAGACATTGCAAAAGAGACATAGAAGGGGCCGGAATAGAGACTGAGAGGACCCTCCATGCAGTCTAGAGAAACTTGGTGAGGTTAACTCACCAAGTACATATGGCAGCCATAGAGGACCTACCAGAGGAGATGTAATGACACGTGGTGGGAGTAGCTCGAGATTGGGTGAAACTATTTTGGCTGGTGGCCAATGCCATCGTTTTCTTTCTTGCTGGTCATCCTGAGCAGGATCACTAGATAGATGGTCAGATCTTTTTTGATAGACATGATGATGGTAATAAGCCCTAGTTTTGTAGGACATTTTGTCCCGATTTTATATATTATTTTGGACACAAAAACTCTATCTATATATAGACGATTTTGTCAATGATCGTATATATACAGATGACAGTTAAATTATTTTTGATGTTTTAATGTGATGAATGATTTATATGCCAATACAATGGTTGATTAGTGATAGAATTTGCTAAGGAATTTTCTTATCATGGAATATGAACAAATGTGATATAAATAAATGATATTTGTAATAAACACACCCTCAGAAATTGGCGATATAAATAAGGATCTCTCACACGATGGATGTTATTCAGTCGAGATACCACCAATTGTGAATCTAAATAAACTACTAATGAATCAATATCAAGAGATATTGCCTCAGATAGTAAATTAATAACAATAGTATATTCGGCAATGTTATTTGAAGCGGGACAGATACATGCTCCTCGCAAAACCAATAACTCTCTAGATGGATAATAAATCACCCAAGGCACGAAAGAAAGGTTTTGCGTGTGTCTAATGGGACCATTGACAAACCCTAGATATATCAAATCATCCATGAAGACCTTCCAAAGTAGATCAAAAACATCAACATCACTAAAATCGATAGATAGATATGTACAATGATACAATGTATACAATCAAGTAAATGCTAGGCCAAAGCCTAAGAAAAGTACTTCTTAAGGTAGAGCCCATTTCTAGGCTTCGCAAACTTGCTTCCTTCAAAATCAATCAATTCATAAACTCCCATTTTCATAACTTTTTTGACAATAAAGGGACTATACCACAAGTATTTAAACTCGCTTGCCCCTAAGGCATCTTTGTCTTGATCGTAGACCAGGACAAGGTCACCTTCTGAAAAATTGCTAGGACGGAGAACTTTATCGTATTGAGTTTTTACCCTCCTCCCATGAGCTCCGTTGATTATGGCGACATCTCGACGCTGCTCATCGAGATGTTCTAAATGAATGAGGTGTTCTTCGAGACTGGGATTATCGGGAAGAAGTTTAACAACCAGTTTAAGGGAAGGAATTTCACATTCTACAGGAAAAATGGATTCGAACCCATAAACTAGCTAAAAGGGAGTAAAACCAGTGGCAGTCTTAACTGACATTCAGTATGCCCAAAGTTTTGAATATAACATGATGTGCCAATTGGATCTATCTTTGTTAATTGTCCTTTGTAGGATGATTTTGGGGGATTTTCCATGGCTTCAACCTTCCCATTGGCCTGAGGATAATACAGAGATGAATACTCCTATCGAAAACCCAACTTGAGAGATAATTTAGACATCATTTGATTTTGGAAATGATTGCCATGGTCAGTGACAATCTCTTTAGGAATACTGAATCGGGAAATAACTTGATTGAAGAGAAACAAGGTTGCTCTTTCACCATAATTCTTGAAAGTAGGTACATCCTTAGCCCACATAGTAAAGTAGCCTATGACTACGATGATATAGTTGTGATTTCCTATCGAAGGTGGATTACAAGTAGTAAAATCAATACCCCACTTTGTGAAAGGACCGACGGTGATCACAGGGAAAAGTGGAGCTGCACGTGCATGCATTTTCAAAGTATAAACCTAACAAGGGTGGCATCTCTTGACCACTTCAATACAATCTTTGAAGATCGAAGGCCAAAAGTAGCTCGCTCACAAAAAATAATTGGCTGTAGCAAGAAAAAATAGATGACAACCACAAGCTCCATTCTGGCAATTGTTAAGCATGGACTCAGCTTTTTCTAAAGTTAAACAACATCTAAGGATTGAATCAACCCCGTGATGACATAAAGTGTCACCTATAATAATATAACTTTTAGCAAGGTGACGTAATTTTCTATGTTCATCCTTGGAAAAAGAGAACGGAAACTTCAAAGTCTAGAGATATATAATAATATCCCCATAACAAGGATCTTGCAAGGAAATAATAAATAGATGTTGATCAGGGAAATTTTCCTCATAAACTATTTCTTCCTCACAAGGAAACTCTGAGATCAACTCTGTAAATGCTAAAGATTTCTTAGACTGAGCCGACATGAATTCGATGTTGACTTCCTGTAAAATGAAAATCCATATGTTATATTTTCCCCCAATCACTCACCTACTAAGAGAAAACTTAAATGGATTGACGGCTGCTAAGACGAAAGTTTTTCAAAGCAGAATGTAATTTCTAAGTTGTTGGATAGCATGGACTGCTGCTAAAGCTAATTTTTCAATGGGAGAATAACGTTGTTCAGGACCTACCAAGCCTCGACTCAGATAGTAGATTACGTGCTCACATAAGGAATCATCTTCCTCAACCAGAACCATACCAATAGTTGATTCTACTGCGACGAGATACAAAAGGAAATATCTGCTATAATCAGGTGGACTCAACAAAGGAGTAGAGGTTAATACTTTTTTCAAGGAATCAACAGAGCATTGTGCGAAATCATCCCATATAAATGGGACCCTTTCTTAAGTAATATCATAAATCCTTTTCTGATCTTGGCATAATTGGCTATAAATCTCCTCAAGAAATTTGATTTTCCTTGGTGACTCTAAAGTTGACGTATTGAAGACGGGGGAGGCAACTGAAGTATTGCCTCAACCTTGAAGGGATCTACACGAATCCCCTTAGTCGACATGATGAATCCCAGCAACCAACCGGATGTGACAGTGAAAACACGCTTATTTGGATTCAACCGAATTTTATAAAAACGACATTGTTCAAAAATCAATTGAAGATGTTTAGGATGATCAATTCTCTTTCGAGAATGAGCAGCTAAATCATCCAAGTAAGCTTTGATAATGTGCTTGATATTATTAAAAGCATATGACATGGCCTATTGAAAAGTAGCTCCAACATTTTTTAGGCCAAATAAAAGTTGTCTTATGCTAATCCTCTGGATGGATGGTAATTTGATTATAAAAGTAGTCTTATGCCGATCCTCTGGACATATGGTAATTTGATTATAACCCGAAAATCTATCCATAAACGAGAAAATTTCATTACCTGCACACTCATTAATAATCTGATCAATAAAGGGCATGGGGTCCTTAGGAAAGGCCTTATTTAGGTCCCTAAAGTCAATACATACACGAATCGTTCCTTGATTTTTGTCTACAGGGAGTAGGTTAGAGACCCACTCAGTTAAAGGAACAGGGTATATAAAAGCCTCCTTATGCAACTTCTAAACTTCAACTTTGATAGCTACTACTTTTCTAGGATTTACCGGTTGAAGTTTCTGACAAATAGGTTTTTCATTTCCGTACGTCTTGATATTATGCTGGACTATAGATGGTTCTATTCCAGGCATTTCCTCATAAGACAAAGTGAACACATGACAAAACTCTTTGAAGAGATTGGTATAAGTTTGAACTTGTTCAGGGGAACAATCGGCTCCAATGAAGACATTTTTAATAATGTTGGGATTCCTAGAGATGTTCACTAGAACAGTTTGTGAGATAATAGACATATTACCTTCGACAAAAAATTGTTCTGGGGCCAAAAGGTTTAAAAATGCATGATCATCGCCAGTAGGAGAACTAGACAAACTTGATTCCACTTTCCGCAAATGAGGGAGGAAATACGAACGATGATGCAAATCATTCCATGGTATTTCAACACTCGTCATTGCTTATAGAATTGCTTATTCATATGGAAAGACAATATCTAAGCAATCCTGAGTCGAATCTAGAGTCTAGGCCAAAGCCACATTCCCATCCAACTCCCCCGGCAAAAAAGGAGTAGGATTATAGTTTGCAGTGTTAACAATAGACTGATAAGCAATTTCCACTATAGACATAGGAAATGCCATTCCACTTACCTGTCCCTCATCTAATGTGGTGGTAGATGATGGTAAGGGCCAAGGATCCAAAAAATAATGAGTTCTAAAGAACTCTCTTCGAGAAGGTGCCTTGGAGGATGAAATAACATTAATTCTACCTGTAGGAGCAAGAATATCAAAGGTACCCATTAAGGAGGAATACATTCCAACTCATAAACTCTTTATAGGCTACTTGGGATTATCTACTAACGAAACAGTAGATTCAAAAGATGCATGGGAGTCACCTAGAGAATAATCCATCTGATAACCCTTTACAATTCTCCCTTCATGAGGAAAACAAAGGATAAGAAATAACGATGATACAATAGCATCCATCTCATCAATCCAATTCCTACCTAAAGGGAGTTTGTAATCAAGATTCGCATCAACTATCTCTACTTCAATATTTACCACCTTACCCCCAACATAGATGGGAAAGGATGGAATAATCCCATGTGGTCTATGAGAATGACCATGAAATGTTGTCAATAGAGTAGGTGAAGGAACAGGCTGAGGCATCCAATAGCCTTCGAACATGATATAGACATTACACATGTGGAAGCTCCCTCATTGACTAAAGTTTGAAATATATTGGTCTTTCGATACGTAGACTTAATCTGAAAAGCCATATGATGTGCGAGTCGCTTCTTGATCTTTGACATATTGAATGTAAGCAAAAGGGAATTTTTTGGGTAAACTACTTCGATCATAGTGAGTAGTTCACTCCTTTGTGTGGGGCATAGTTGGATTACCTCTAACATCGAAATAGCACAAGGACTCTGAGCCAGGTCTTCTACAATCGAGTAGTTATGGGTTACCTTAGCATTAGGGTTAATGGTAGAGAATTTTGTGGAGCCTTTCGGCATTGAGGTATAGACTCAACTACGAGCATGTCGATATGGAGTGGCTCTGAAACATCGGGAGCAAGCCTAGCCTTCGATGACTCTGATTCACCATAATCACATGACTGTGTAGCAACATCAATATATGAATTCATCATGTAAACATTTTATGTATTCTCCCCTCCTAGTTGCCCCCATCGGGGGTAATGGTACTAGAATTTGTGCCAGCAACTAACTGCTACCCTAGGGGAAAAGGGTTAATTAGCACAACCTCGGAGCTAGAAGACCCCTGCTAAACTAATAAGTGATGAGAATCTTGGATTTTAGGGAAACGACAAGTCAAATTATCTCCATTGCATAACTTGCATGGAAATTTTACTTTCTTCTTAAACTCTTTTTTACCCCCTCCTGCATCATTGTTGGGTTTGTTTATATTACCCTTCCTATATTGATTCTTTTTCCTACCTTGTCCTTTCTTCTTCCCATTTGATTTTTGGTTTCCTTTGGGGTTAGAAGTTTGGACGACATTTATAGATGAAGGTTGAGAAGGCATAGGCACTGGTGGGGATGCCTGCATAGAGGAAACAATTTGTAAAGACAACTGTTGTAATTGATTTAGTAGGTTAACCGTTTTAGTATCAATCGATCTGACTAGACTGTTAACATGGGGACTTGGTTTTAGTTTGGCTAAATCAACCTTGTACCTAGGAACATCAGGTATAATTTTCTAAAGAACCCTAGATTGAGAATATGTAAGTTCTAATTGCCGAGCTCTAAAAATAGCCTGTTCTTTGGTGAACACACCACAAAGTGATACATCCTTAGACATCTCGGGTTGTAAATATTTAAGAAACCATTCAAGAAGGAATTCTTGTCAAATATCAACTTTAATGAGCCTCTTCCTTCTCGTCCATTCCTAGATATGATACAAAATGTGGGTTGCCTGGTCTTGGTGAAAATTAACTAATAGCTTAGTTCCAGCATCATAATAGACATGCAAATGAAAATAGACATGCAAGTGAAGGTTCCACCTAGGAGTTCAATGTACCACTTAGTTGCATTTCAAGTTAGTGTACATTAAAATAATCTCAATCTGATTGAATCATATATCAGGGAGTTTGATGAACACCATAAGTGGAAAGTGGTTATATGGTCACCCGGATCTTCACGAGTCTTCCCTTTAAATTTTGGTATATCTTAGGGAAGTTTGGTTGGAACTAGAGGCTAGGCTGGTGATATCTAATCAGATCATTAGTCAATTTAGAAAGATATGGCAAGCTTAATGTTGTTAGAAAAGGTAGTCACGGTGGACCCTGAGGATTCCACCTGGCCTGGGTGAAATTCTCAATGTTCTGAAAAGAATACCATGGATGTTTGAAGGCACTAGGTTGCTTGAAGTAGCTCCTTATGGTGTAGAAAAAACTTTAGTTTAACCAACTCCTACTGAAAAATTTCCATATCTAGTGAAATGTCCACCTAGAGAGGTGTTGAAAGGAGGAGAGAGCCCTTGATAAGGGTTCCATGCATGAGCATAGGGAGAAAAGCTCTGGAATGTACTGATAGAAGAATACTACATATTCCCTTGTTGGCTAAAAGGGAATTGATTCCTGGCTCCAAGTCCACTAAATGTAGGGTTTGTCCATCCTTGTAAAGGATTATAACTTTGCCCCATGGAGGGAAAATGTATTGATCCTAAAGATGGGTAAGAATGTGGTATATGACCACTCCCAAAAGGGAAACCCTAAAAGGAAGCTGAATAACTTGCCATGGATGTCACATATGTGAAAGAAACTGATGGAAAACTTAATGGAACCGAAGGAATTATGTTGGTCGGAATTTTAAAGGGGATAAAATCAGTGCGAGAGGTAAAATCTTGGGTATTGCCACTGAAAGATGGAATGGAGGTAGAGCCAAATATTTTAGTACTAGGAGTAACAGAAGGTATAGAAATCATTCCTCCTCCTTGTACAGATACAAGATTTTGCATACTACTAGCACTTATGGTGGAAACCATTCTCCCAGTAGTGGTCATCAAAGGAAAAGATCGAAATAGACTTGGGCTCGAAGGCCTATTGGTCGGAGTCTCGATGTATAGTAAAATGTCCAGATGATCAGGAGGAAGAGGAGAATTAGGAGTCAAGAGAGACTCAGGAAGCTCGTCAACCTCAATAACGTATTTCAAATCGAAGAGGACTCTAGAAAGGACTGGAGTGTTCCTCTCCAATTCTCTACTTATACCAGGTCTATTCTGTGAGTCAATCACTCCAACTGGCGGATCAATCTCTGCCATGTCTACTGCCACTAATTGGAAATCACTAGTATAATTGCTCCTACACCTTTGAGGAGAAGGCTCAGTGCTCATAGGTGAAAGCCCACGAAGCCTCCTAGACCGACGAATTGGTCGATCAACCACTTTTAATTATTTTTAATAGATCTAATTAAAGACTCAAAAAATTTGTAAAGCGAGGAAAAATAGGAGAAAAGAGCACTCTCTATAAATTCCCTAAAAATACAATCAATCAAACTACTTCCAAGTATTTTCATTCTGGATGATGAGGAACAGATGCCAAAATACAAGAAAGCGAAAATCAAGGACCTTCCAAAAATAGTCTGGGGTAATGATGGCCCAAGCCTACTAGTGAAGGTAACAGAAATAGTTACGATGACCCCCAGACAATACCCTTTTTCGGTGCAAGCACCGAAGCTTCACAAGGGCACCCTCTAGAAGTACTGATGAACATGATGCAACATCTGGCTCAGGTGCCACCTGATTCCCCTTTGCAACCACTTATGTGTTTCTTGGAATGACAACTATGGGCACCAGTTCATATCAAAATCCGGGTGGAACAGTCATGAGGCAGGATGCAACAAGTAGGAGAGTGGGTATCTCTCTTCCTTGTCTTCACTCTCCCTCGTGCCTGACTCCCAGTCACGGAGCTTTCTCGGTCTTTCTAACGACACCATATTTCACTCATTATTCAACTTCTATGTTTGATAGTTTGAGTGGCCTTGGAGAGTTAACTCTCCACTCACCTATTCCAAAGCCCTAAATAACTTAAATTTGTTGGTGTTTCTAATGACAAAATTAAAAATTTCTAGTTCTTTTTATTAAGTCGCTTGATTTTAGAGGGCTTTTCTTTAAGTTAAAGGTATAATGAGAGTGAAACTTATGATGTTTTCGACACAAACAAAACCAATAGAAACTTAACTATATGCATGCAGTTATTTTCTTTCAATGAAAAGCGATTTCTACTTGATTCTACAGAAAAACTTATATAAGAAAAAACTCTTTTTCTTTTCTTTTTAGGAACACTCCACACACACTCAAAATCTAAAAAGACTAAGAATTCTTATGATGAAAACTATCCTAATGAAAATTTAAATGATGATGCAAGATCCTAGGAATACTCATACGATAAGCAAATGTGCTTCTTTATAAGATCAATAAGTCAACTTGACAATCAAGAGGGCAAAAAAAAATTAAAGACAAATTTCCCTCAAAACCAAGCAAAACAAATTGAAAAAGATCACAATTGCTCAAAAACAAAACAAAAGAAACCAAAAAACCAAAAGCTTGGAAAGAAAAAGAAAGGCGAGAACTATGTTTTTGCATTTTTTTTCTTTTTAAGAAACCAATTTTTTTTTAAAGGTCATACCAAGAACTACTAAATTTCAAATATCAAGAAACAAGCACAAAGAGTCCTTATACTTTGCAAGTTATAAAACTCATTAATAAATGAAACTTGAAACGAGAAGGACTACAAACTTGTACAAACTAATTTGAATAGTAGTAAAATACTTCAACAAATTGAAAAAATGTCAAGAAAAACTCTCAAGATTGCCAAAGAGACACTCAAAAATCGTGAAAAATAACAAGGTAAACCAAAAGGGAAAGGAAATAAAAGAAATTTGAAATGTGGGTTATAAACGAAACCAAAACAAATTTCTTGTGTTGGAATACCAGAACATCCAAGAACTTCAGATGGAAGCCTTGAACCCAAGACACAAACCAAAACCTTACTAAAAAATAATCCTAGGCCAACCAGGCTTTTCACTAAGAAGGATACTCGAAATAAAAAATTGCAAGAGAACAAAGTTCTACAAACATTGGATGACCATAAAATAGCAGAAGTCACTAGGAAACAAACCTAACTGGGAAAAATATTTTGAAAAAATAATTCAAAATGTATACGCAACTGTGTAAGGACACATAGGTGTACACAAGTGTTTCAAACACAAGAATCTTGCGTATATGTCAGTCTATTTGAGGAAACTAGCATGTATATGCGACTGTACCCCAAGAAAAACACGTATAAAAGGCTTAATCAAGAAAAAAAAATCAAGGCTTGATCCATAAGATCAGACTTGATGACTGGGGAGCTAATAAGTCAATGCCACTATAAAACAAGAAATCAAGAAAACAAACCCTGATCAAGAACAAAAGACCCAAACTAGGAAAAAAAAGAATGTTTTCTCGAGTGGAGTCACAAATTCTATTGTGGGTGGGAAAACCCTAGGGCCTTGGGTTGAAAACCCCAATAGACCGGAGGGCATACAAGAACAATAAATGTGTAGACAAACAATCTAAATGCTTAAACTATTGAACTCGGAAGTAGTGGTATTACCTGGAGGTCCTATGTTCAGTGTCGATCCCACAGGGTCCAAACCCTCTACTTCTTCCGATGCCTTTAAAACCTGTAACTTATTTACGAAAAGCATATACAAAAATAGTAATAGAAAGCATGTTCATGATATATGTGTTGTAGTGTTTTCTTCTCAAAGATGTATGGAAAGAACCCACTTAAGATTGTGGATGACAAACAATCTCAACAATATAAATGGCTGCTAAATATTGTAGATTTGCAGCAACTGATAGAAACGAAACCTGCCAAAGTCCATATCTATGCTACAATCATAGTTAAATAGAAAAAAGAAAGAGTAATAACTCCAATAATCCAATGGAAACTAGGTACGTAAAGAATAATTTTATAATAACACCTGTGAAGAGAACAGATAAATGTTGCGAGTCCCCCTCTATGGGACGGGTTCTTTGCTATCCTCAAACATATTTAGCTTCTGTAGAGTATCTCTCCTCTATAATGCATAAACCGAGCAAAAATATGGTGTGAGATAATGAAAATGATCAGAGTTACAACAGTTGGTGCAAGAATGAAATAATAAAAAGTGAATAATGAATGGAAAACCCTTCTATTTATAATAAAATATTGAGTTATCCTCTAATAATGAGCAATAATAAAATGTTATTGATCCCATTCTTGGAATAACCACTTGGAATATTTTATTATATTTGTTTAGGAGGGATAAAGTATTTAAAATTTTGTTTAGAAATAATAAATAAATAAATGATTTATTTATCATCTCAATGAATTAGTTAAGGAATAATAAACAAATAAGGATTTATTTAATTATTCCTAAGGGATTTAGTCAAATTTAACAAAGAATAATAATTAATTAGTGATTTGTGAGCACAAACGTTTGAGATGGCGCAGGATTTTGAGGCAATTGTTGACCTCGAGAAGCTGCTTGAGCTTCCCACATTTGACACATCTGGGGTAAAAGAGGAAACTCATGTGTAGAGTGGCCATGTACACCAAAACATGCATAAGGCTTATTCATCCAAATAGCATTGTTCTGCTTGGGTTGGATGCCTTATTGATGGTTGTTGGTATTAGGCTGCTTCCCCTAGGGTTCACTAGGTTGGTTACCTTGGTTACCCTAGTTACCCTTGTTACTTATTATTTTTCTTCGAATTTTGGGGATTGGTATCACTCTACTATGCAAACACATGCCCTTGAAGGGGAGGTAGCTACTGGGGCTGACAATGCATGGGATGCTGTGGCACTAATTCTTGAGGGAATGGAGTGCCAGGATGTGCATAAGAAGGAGAAACAATTTGGTAGATGGGTTGGGACTTGGGGAACATGTTTCTAGTAGGAGGGGCATAAATGTTGGAGGAACTGGTGCCCCCTTGTGGGTAGCCATAACTCTACTGACCGTATGATGAAGAGTGTGAAAGGGATCCAATGATACTATCGACGACATGAGATGCCCTAGGTGCATTGGAACTTCCAAGATGAGGGAGGTCTTGAATGACAATATAGACATAACCGGCTTGTGCATAAATAAGATCATATCTCAAAGCACTCTAGAGAGCTTCTTCCTTGGTATGAGGAAAATGGGATGCGACATATTTCTCGATGGGGGATAGAAGGCTCTTAAGAACCAATCTAGATAGACACGGTCTTTGAAAGGCGAGGTACAACATGTGCTCCTCCTTTGACGCCACTCTTGAACATGGTCAGAAAGACAAATGGCAGAGGATTGATGGAATGTGGTCAATAGCTCCGTACCATTGTCGTACCAGAGAGGTAATTGGAAATATCAAAGGAACGCTTTAACAAGCATCACGAAAATGGAATGAGAGGTGAAGGGCTAGTCTACATACCATTTTGCAGTGTCTCTAGTGAGCGTGCATTGAAAGAGCTGAAGATGAATGGAGTCATTGGTTATGGAGTTGGAAAAACACCACATGTGGAAGGATTGAACATGGTTGGTAGGATCCTCTCCAATAATACCCTCAAACTTGGGGATGTCTAAGGGAAGTTTAGTTGGCATAGAGGGCCAACCAACACCATGGTTTATGGGGTCATTCATCGACTGGTTTAGATCCGGTAGAATTAACCTAGCCATAAAGGGGAGAATGGGAGTTGCCGAAATGGTTCTTGAGACTATTCTGCTTGATGTGGCTACTGATATAGAATCGGAGCCAACACTAGTTTGGGTTCCTACACTAGCTGTGGGTCCAGACATGGTGATGATGTGTGGTGAAGGAGGTTCGAAATCAGATGAGGAATTATAGGGACCAGGGGAAGAGTCGGTATGGGGACTCAAAGGGCTATGAACTTGAACTTGATGGGGAGGGGTAATACAACCAAGTGGAAACTGGTGGTGAAGGCCTACTAGTCTCTACGACACACACATTGGTGACACAATGATGGTAGGACACATGAAACATGGAAATGGTGAAGGCAGATCAACAATATATATTTTGTCTTGATGCGGGGAGATAAATTTATTATGCGAAGTCTTGTCTTGGCGGTGTAAACCAAGCGCCCTTCGCTTGAGGTGTGCTTGTGTGTGCAAGTGTATTAATTGATTAAGCCTAGATCGTGTTTGTAAAAAAGAAAAAAGCTTGCTAAAAATAAATTGAAATAAATAATAGAAAATGAAGAGAAAAACAATGAACTAAACCCCACCCAAACTAGGTTTGCAAACACTGTATTGCTTGGTGGTTAAACCGATGGGAAATACACTGAAATGGTCAAGAGATCTGAACGTCGGTGTGACTGGGTTCAAGTGACTCTAAGCTACTAGAAAGTGCTCCAGCAACAACAAAAAACCATAGGGGAAGATCACTGAAAAAATAGGGAGATGGGTGAAATATCTTGGGAAGCTGATGGGACCCTATGGGAATGACCAAACAAGTTTAAATGTGAAACTATGGACGATAAAAAACTATCTTAATAGATCTGAAACAAAAGGTTACAGATCTGGAAAATTTGGCTGAAAGTGTTGTAGAAACTCAGATTTCGCACTCGGCTAAACTCCTCCTAGAAAGGTGGATGTGTACTAGAAGCCTTAGGGGAGGCTAAATTCGACTTCGACGAGTAAAATAGAGTGGATAAAGGAATAAGAAAAATGAGACAGAGGTCAGACACTCAGTAGATAGCTCTCAACAAAACTAAGAAATAGATCTGAGAAAAACCCTAAAACCCAGAAATAACAGGTACTAACCTGTTTTCTGCCGAAATCACACTTTTTTGGCTGAAGGGTGCGTTTGGAAGCCTAGATTGCACTCTTTTGGTTGAAAATTGTGATTTCTGTTCTGAGGATCTCGGTCTACAAATTTTAGAAAAAAGTGTCGCCTTTGTCATGGCTAGGTCCTATGACCTGCAGAAACGACCAGAAAGCTTGCAGATGTTAGAACTTTATTAGATCTAGGATTAAAAAACTAGGAAACATTAATAGAATTCAAAAAATAAGAAACCCTAAGCTGAAAACCAAAGGCCACACAGGCTCTTGGATCTGAAGTATAAAAACCAGTGGATTTCTTCTCAAAAATGTAAGAAAAGAACACACTTAAGATTGTGGATGAAAAACAATCTCAACAATATAAATGTCTGCTAAACATTGTAGATCTGTAACAGCTGATAGAAACAAAACCTGCCAAAGTCTAGATCTATGCTACAATCATAGTTAAACAACAAAAAGAAAGAGTAATAACTTCAATCATCTAATGGAAACCATATATGTAAAGAGTAATTTTATAATAACACCTATGAAGAGAACATATAAATGTTACTAGGCCCCATCTATGGGATGGGTTCTTGGCTATCCTCAAATGTCTTCAACTTTTCTATAGTCTCTCTCCTCTATAATGCATAAACTAAGAAAAAATAAGGTGTGTGACAATGAAAATAATAAGAGTTACAACAGTGAGTGCAACAATGAAAATAATCAAAAGTGAATAATGAATGGAAAACCCTTCTATTTATAAGAAAATATTGAGTTATCATCGAATAATGAGCAATAATAAAATATTATTGATCCCATTCTTGGAATAAGCACTTGGAATATTTTATTATATTTTTTAGGAGGGAAAAAGTATTTATACTTTTATTTAGAAATAATAAATAAATAAAGGATTTACTTATCATCTCCATGAATTAGTTAAGGAATAATAAACAAATAATGATTTATTTAATTATTCCTAAGGGATTTAGTCAAATTTAACAAAGAATAATAATTAATTAGTGATTAATCAATTATTCTTAGAGAAAAGTAAGAAAAATAATGATTTATCTGTTTATTTTTCATGATTGGGTCAAATTTGACATTGAATAATGATAAAACAATGGTTTAATTAATTATTCTTCATGGGTTTAACTATAAATTACTTAAGAAAGTTGGTTTATGAAGTAATTTCTCACAGCGAAAGCAATTTTACTATGGTAAAATTGGATTTACATGGTGTACTTCTATCCATCTAGTAAATTAGGCTAGATGATCAATTTTTTGATGATAACAATATGTGTTAGATCATATAAGCAAATTAGCAATTACGCATTAATATAACATTTATAATAAAATCACATCATGGATCAATGCATAAACACGATAAATATCAAGAATAGAACAACATTTTTTTTATTGATGTAAGCTAAATGAAAGGTGCAAAACTACAACCTGAGTCTTCCTCCAGCTCCAAGCGAAACCATCCTCTAGATCCATCCTGTCCCGGCCTCAACAATCTTCCTCCATCGATACACACAACGATGTCATAAGAGGGATGAAGGACATCTCAAAATATGAAACTAAGGTTTCCTATAACTTGGGGAGTGCAAGAGGCACAATGATGTCTTCAGACTTGATCAGGGATCAATCAACTATAATATCAATATCTCATCTATTCTCCCTTTAGGCCTTCCCATGGAGGTTTATTTATACTTCTTCAAATTAATTTTTTTAGTTGGGAAAAAGTTGGGCCACAGGCTATAGTAGGTGAGTAATAGGTAAAACCTGTAAAATCGAACAGAATTTAAGGAGATTATTTATTTTTTAGTGTTTTAACACATATATGTCGGTTGGGTATATACTGATCCACGTGCACACACTTTTAACACAGGGAAAAGTAGCATATGGGAAATAAAACATTGTTTTTTAGAATTTGGACTAAGTCTAGAAAGGAAGGGTTTCCCTAAGCCATAACCATAGCATCAAATCTACCAAGAGTGGTAAATAGTGCTTTAATGCCAAGCTCAGGAACTAGCTCCAAATACCATGAGATATACACCTACTGATTCCACTTTCCTACATCACACCATCACTCAAATACCCTTTTATGCTCTCCACCTAGTTTTGTCTCACACCAAGTCATGGTAGTGCTTACATTTCCAAATAGGGATCTCGCAATACCGGTCTGGTATCTGGTCCTAATGACGATGTCAATAAATCTAGGAAATACCTCAACAAATATTCTTCTTGTATCTCCACCTCAGGAAGCCACCCCAACTCGAGAACCTCCATTTCTTTGTGTGAAGAAGTTGGTCAATCTTCTAACATATGCCTCGAGTTAGATGAGTTAAAAGCTCTTATGCATGCTTCAAAAATTTTAGAAACCCCAACTCCACCAAATGGGGAAAAGGCTATGTCATTGTGTAATGAAGTATTGCGCACTAATCATGCATGCGATATATGCACAGAATATGGGCACTACACTTATTATTTCCTTGAAATCCCTCGATACTGAGAGACGCTAAGTGCACTCATTCAAGCTAGTATTGATGAACCATTAGCACTGGCCAAACCCCAAGTTGAACATGGATGCAAAACCATCTTGTACATTCGAGAAGAACCAACTTCATGCTCTTACCACTCTCAAACACCTGCCCATAGCACAAGGGGGCAACATGAACAAGTAATCCCCCATCCTACGTTGCCATGTCCTTTATGTGATGAGCTAGACAATTTGGTTAACCAACACCCAGAATTGATGGCATTTATCCAATACTATCCAGTCCCTAAGGTTTCTCAAAGAAGAATAGCTAGGTGAATGTGAGGTACATGTAATATTTGTGTAGGAAACCATCATATCTAAAGGTGCTACGACCTTCCCAATTTTCTTGAATCATTGAGTTCCATGCATCAATTCATGGCCGAAAACTTTTATTTACTAGACTATGATATTGAGTCCATGGAGCCCATCCCCTCACTAGGGGAAGGCAAACACTTAGATGTCTTATGTATGTTTCAAGAGAAATGACCACTAGTAGTTCAGCAAGGTCCCCATCATTACATCTCCCTTCATCATCATCAACCTATATCAAGAAAGAAACAATGTAAGGCAATATCGCAAAAGAAGATCACCCCTTACATGTACCCTATTTGATAAACCCAAGCATTTGGTAAATCAATGTCGTGAATTGAGTAATTTTAATGACATCTTTCACTTAGTGGTCCAAATTCTAGAAATCCGTCTCTCCAATCAAGAGAAAATTACATGCTATTATTTTCGCATCTACTCTCAATCATATCATACGAGGAATTCTCAGTATCTTCCATGTTTTTAAACAATAAGAGAATCATTGAGGAAAACCCACATGAAGAAGTCGCATAACACCAATACTAAGATCCAGAGATGGCTACCACCTCAGGATGTCCCATATCATGACATCAACTAGGCGTCAACTTCTCATGCTATGATAAGTACCACCACCCACACTATCTATTCAGTTATTTCTAGTTTGGTGTTGACTATTTGCATGAGTACCTCTCATAACACTGAGACATGTCATATTTTACAAACATTTCCACAACCTAGGATTCAGTGTCAAACTCCTATTGAGAAAGCTACTTTTCCCCTTGTACACCAACAAGAATGCAAGAAATTCCTCTAATGTGGAATCAACCCACCATAACTAAAATTCTACCACCATCTAATGCTAATGACCCACAACACCATATACAATTCATTTCCTCATCCTGCAGGAACCATGATTTGTGTTGTCTTCTCATGTTTTTCTGGTTGATATCGAAAAATTTACCTCACTAGTGCTAATACCAACGACGGTGTAGAGCCATACCATCTTCACTTTTTCAACCTCGCTTGGTTCTACGACATCAACCAATGAATCATATTCTTGCTTATGAACCAACAAAACCAGGTTTGAATCCCAAGCTCAAGACCTGGTGCAACCTAAGTCAACACTAGATAATATTTTTCACTTAGATGAAGATATTCTAGAAGCCATGACAAAACGCAAATTTCCTTGGGATGTCATGCACCATCGTTTATTTTTTCTACCTGAAAAACATTTGTACCCATTGGCACACCAAACCACGATATTTGCACTATCAAATCAAAATATTTCTTCCCACTAGGAAAGGTCGATTGGTTCAAAAATCCCATCCCAACACCTGATTAATTTGAGGAAGGGAACATGTAAAATATTTCACTTACCATCAAGGTGAATATTTAAAAAAAAACTGGAAAATTCAAAGAGATCTCCCTGGGGGCAGCATGCTCTCTAGAAGAAATACCCGCATACACATCCTTGCTCCAAGAATACAAAGATATTTTTGTGTGGGATTACTCTGAGATTTTAGGCATCATTTCCAGCATCATGAAGCACAACACTGACATGTGGCATGATGCTTACCCAGTTAGGTAAAAGAAACATCAACTTCACTCATTCAAGGAACCCATCAGGTGCACCTTCTTGTGTTTTTGTTACATCCATCTTTCCAGTTTGCATATTTTGATAGATGTATCTTTTCACTTGGGGTATTGGCTTTTGAAATTGTAGGATATCAACACCTTCACATCAACTTGATTCCCTTGTAGGAAATCGATAGTTAAGGTATCATGCCTCACTCAGCATGATAGGCTTCCTCCACTGCCTTTCATATACTGCCATCACATATCTGACATTAAACATAGGGTTCAACATCTTGACCATGCTTACCATCACCTTCTACATGCACATGGTGAGTGTCCGCGCTATTCGATAGAGCGCCACCGCATGAATCACCCCAGTTCATAGTCCCATTCACACTATTTGTTTCCATGTTCATCCCTCTTGGCACGAGAGTCATTTTACACACATGTATCAAAGATCAACCTCATACTTCTCTTCTTTGCACCTTGCTTTCCTCCCATACTCCCAAGCTACCATCCTTGATCACAGATGGAGTGAACTGCATGCATCACTGCAAGCTGCACTAGGCCTACCATCCACCATATTAACATAGCCCATTTGTATCACTTCATTCACCTCATCAACCCCACACCTCCATACAGGTCACCATTATCATGGCGCACCCATCTCCATACATATACATCCAAATCACCTTCATATTATTTTGGCAAGTGTACAAATATTCTTTTAGGAAAAATACTAACACCCATATTTTCATGTCTTTTTACCCAACGACAGTTTCTAGTCACCCTTTGTCGGAGCTCACACATCCCCGACAGTCATTTTCCATCTTCATGCCAGTGATATCATACTTATGCCCACCCTAGAAATCCTATCGGCTCCAGGGCCATCCCTATCAACACGTGTTTTGAATACTGCCATTTGCATAATATCTCAGAACTCGGGCTAGTTTTCCATATCCACTCATATCGTCAGCTCTCATTATCATGCCTTTTCTAACTCACACTATTAAAATATGTTTTCACCTTATATTGATTCCTCGAATCAACATGTCGGGCAGTTGACGTCTCTTTCCTTTCCACTTCAACACTCATATTCTAGGATCGAGGAAGTACCTTGGATACTCCATGATTGAAGAGATATCCTAGGGTGGCACAGCGGGAATCACTATTGTCCACTAATGTCATTTTCCCCTTGACATTAGACACTAACACAAGTTTTCATGACACTGATGGATGTTATTTCATTTAGTCAGAGACCCCTGTATCATGAAGCACCTCATTCAGCAGTGCTTACATCATGATACGAGGTACCCAAATTTGAAGACTCATACATACCTCAACACCTCATCGAATAGTGCTTCACCTTTCTTATGCATGGGGGAACCAGATTCAATCTATTTGTAAAAGAAATGTCCATGAGAGCATCAACAATTATCATCATCAACCATCAACATATAAACCAACTCAATGTTGACTAGAAAAAACCATTTCCTGTATGATTGTAATAAATCATCACTAGTATCCCACGGGGCTTTGGATTGATGGTGAATGGGTGCGATGTTAAGGCACTCCTTGCGATAGGTCACCGGTTCAAATCCCCTGTGGGTACTTAGGTTAGTCTTAACTTAGAAAAAAAATAAAAATAAATCATCACTAGTAATCATAATGATTATGGGACATGCCTGCCTCGTACATACACTTTTTTACTCTTTAGGTTTTCTTTAGAGAATGGTCATCCTTTATACTCAGTCAAGGGGTTTCCCTACCCATATTCGTACCAAGTTATCCTCTTTCTCAAGAAGTTGATAATATTCTTTGTTAGAACAAAAAAACGTGATGTATTTCAGCTATACATTTTCTCCTAACCTCATACATCAGGGGGAAACTATTAACACCATAAAATCATACACATGTTTTCACAATCTAAAATATGCTAAAAGTTGTCCAACAGAATGCACAAGTGTATATTTTCCAGCGGAAGGCGTTTTGATGTTCAAAAAATTTAATTTCTCCTAAGGTCCAATGTATATTGAATTAAAAATTGATGACTGTGCAGCTTTTCATTCAATAACCCTGCGACCGTGCAATTTTTCCTTCCAAATCGTTGCGGTCAAAGAAAAAGGTGACTCAGTAAATTCAGGATCACTTCCCATATTTTGAAGATGATTCTTGGACATGTTCCAGTCAAGGACAACTGAATTTGAGCCACCCTAAATATATTCATCCCTCAATGGAATCATGTTGTCCTATTCATAAGTCATTATCATTCATGAACCAAGAGAGGGAGGATGGATTCAAAATAATTCCATATAAACAAGCCATGGGAGAACCAAAATATGAGACATTGTTATGTTGGCCAAATTGTTGTCAGAGAAAAGCAACATTCCATTTTGAATCCAAATAAAGTGAGATCACTAGCATGTTGGCCATATTGCTTCTAATAAATCCATCATCTTAGTGAGAGGAGAAGAGTGCACCATTGAAGAGTATTCATAATTCTTTGAGAGAGAGGAGAATCTATTGAGGAAAAGAACCTCCTTGTTGAGAATTATTTAGCACCATAGCTCAAATAATTCTCTTCAAGTGTTTAAAATTCATCTATTGTATTCAATGTCTACCACCAACAGTCGATAAAGTGATATTTTCCATTATTTTGTTGGCTTGTTTGCTCCATTGAGAATTGTTTGTGTATTTGTCTCTTTATTTTACTTTATGTTTGTATATGAATTGTTTTCACTATTTCCAATGAATTTTTTTATCTAAGTCTGTTCACTAACAACACCAACTCTCTCTGTGATCCTTTGTAGGGAACAACCAACTGCTAAGGAGGTGTCTTTTCGTATGTTGTCACTCCGAAATTTCTAAGGGTTGTTCAATGTGTTAAAAAGAAATATCAGAGGTAACTACCAACCTACTTTTGAGCTTAGGATCTAGCCTTCCTAAACTTAGAGAGGGCTCTCTCTGTATGATTTAAATTTGTTTACATAATGGATTTTAGGCTAGTTATGTATGCTTGATTTGGGTTGGTTTTGGTTGAGTTGGTGGAATTAATGACTTAGATGATTAGGTGCTTTTCCATTTTCCATTGGGCTATGGAGTCAATATGGCTTTGAAAAAATAACAACAACAAACCATAAAGAAAATATTACAGGGAAAGATAGGTGAGAAATATCATATCTCAAGGCAGGATGATGAATTGATTTTTTAATCAGGATCAAGGAGAAATTAAGAATTCCTCAAACTAAATACTAAAGAAAGATGAAGAAGATTAATTGGGATTAGCGGGAAATTAAGAATTATCTAAACCAGATATGAGAAGAAAACATAGAAATGTATAACAGTTAAAGTAGAGTGTAATGTTAAAGAAAATTCTGCTATAAAATTCCTGTTATAACATTCAAATCTAGAACACATGAAAGTTTATGAAATAATTGGAAAAAAACATGGACAATTGAAATTTATACTTCACTGAGATAGCTCAACACATGAATCCTATAAAGAAGTCCCTTTATAACTTATTCTATCAATCAACTGGAAATTGGTACAATAACCCTTAGGTAATAGATCAGCCAGCTACAAAAATATTTAGAAATCCACACCTGATACTTCAAATGATGAAGTATTTATACAAAACTTTACAAAATACCCTGTCATCTGACTAGGATTTACTTAAGAAAAATAATATCTTTATGCAAAAAGATAGTGAGACTTGTTTAACTAATTGAAATATGTCCCTTTTTATTTGCTTGTTGTTACTAGACTGCTTATTTCATCTGATTCTCTTTCACATTATGTGCTCCTTTCACCTGCTTGTCTTTTTTATTGTTTATAGTAATTCACACTAGTTTTCCCATGTTTCTTCAATTGGGAGTTTGATTTTCATCATCCTTCGATAAATCATCTACCTCTGTATATTTGGAAAATTTACGCTTGTTCACAAAATGGTGATTTACCTCATGCTGGAGGTAAAAGAAGTTTTCCAAATTCTGGAGGAGCACTTTTCATGTGGGCACACCTTTCATGTATGAACTGTTGGAAGTTTCTTTGGCTACTTCTCTCATCTTCTTATCATTGTCCTCATGTTTCATCAGTTTATCATTGATTACCAAAGGATTAGGCAGACCCTTTTGTCTCAATACTTCAAACTTGTCAAAAAACCTGTTTACTACAACTTTCATGTTTTGACATTTCTCCTCAAGTTGTATAATCAGATTTTTCTTGGAAATAACTTTCTTCACTTCTAGAATAGTCTTTATTCTAATAGTTATCCCAAGCTCCTCTAATCCATATTTTTTTTTAGAATTTAGAAATTTGATTATTTAGAGGCTTCCTCTAGTTTCTCCCCAAGATCTACTTTTAACAGTTGAATTGCCTCACTTGCTTCCTTCACCAAATCATTTTGTTCAAATATTACCTATATAGATAGCCAAATATCATTAATTGATATTGGCCCATAAATGTTACTTTTCTTGGGCCAAAGGCTCCTTTAGTGACAATTCGTTTTCTAGCTAGTGGGTCCTGTCATTCAATCTATTAGCTTTTTGTTTCTCAGCTTGATGCATTACTTCCGCTAATTTATTTTCATCCTTCAACTTATTAATATGTGTTGTTTGAATGGACATATCTTCGATAGCTTGAAGCAATTTGTTGGCCTCATCAATGGGATGGGTTGTTGATTTTGCTAATGTTGTTGCTACTATAGATGATGTAGCTGCTGGAACTGATGTTGATGTTGTTACTATTGTAGCTCCTATGGGAATAGTAGTAATGGGAACTGCTTCTCTGCTAGCCTATTTCTCCTGTACCCGTTTATCCATTTCTGTCTCCATTTATCTTAGTTGAGTTGTCAACTGGATGATTAAGTTCATCATCTCATCCTTTTGATTATGTGTTTCCAACACCTCCTTGGTTTGTGGATGTTCAGTAGTTGCTAGCTTTAGTTGTTCCTTGAGTGTAGCTATGTCTAAATTTTTGTTTTTAACGAGTTCTTCTGCTGCCTTGATATCAGTTGGATTATATCCAAATTCAATTACCAACTCTTCTAGTGACTTAATCCTATTGTCCTTTTCTTGTGATGAGGCCATTTCCAACTTTAACTGTGGCTGTACATTTTCAAGAGAATTCTTGAATTTTTGGACACTTAGAGATTTTTGTGTCATGGTTGGATATATAATTTCTCCTGCTTGTTTATGAAATTCAATCTGGTCAATTGGATGCACATCCTTGGCGTGAATTTGAAAGGTTGTTTTCTTATAATCTTTTGAAGTTCTTGGGGCCTTTACCTCTAGCTGTAGGAAAGTCATCTTCATTTTCCTTCTTTTGAGGTTAAAAGTTGAAAGCAACCTACTTTGATCACTAGGAGTTTGTTTCCAATATTGTGTACATATGGTAGCTTTTAATGCTTAATTTTTTATTTTAGTCTTTTTGTACCTTTCCATGATATCTTTCTATTTGTCCACTGTTTTGCTAGATGATGAAACCTCTGCATTATTCTAACTTTGAATAATATGTGCACTAGAAGATGAGGGCAGAGGTGTTTCTTCTACATTTTTTGAGGGTGCATCACCCCTAATCATAATCTTAGTTTCTTCTTCAACTATCTTTTCATTCCTTATTACTGGATTTAGCTTGGTTTTCTTTCTGCTCACAAGCTTAATTTAGTATCAGAGGTGGTTTCAGTTGAGTAGGATCCTTCTTCTCTAGCCCTTTTTGAACTTTTGTCCTATGGGTTTGGAGTATGGAGTGTGACATAGGAAAGTTCCCTGTATGGACAGAGGAAACCCCTCTAGCCCTAGAGTGGGTCTAGTTACCGCAAAGACAATACCAAAGAAAATTTCCTTAGAAAGTTGGTGTTATGAAAGCCTACCTTCAGTTCATCGTTCGATGAATTCCTCGTCATGTTGCTCCAGCTCTTGTTCTTCTAGTCGCTTATACCTAAAAACAACGTGTTGAGAAACACCACAAACACAACAGAAAATGACCAAACAATCTACTTGAAGAGTCAAGGGACCTCAAGCTATCGACAAACAATTCAACATACGATATAGGAAACAAGTTATTCATTTGTATTCATATAAATCAAAGTGAAACTTACAACTGAGCCTTGATGTCATAAGTCTCCTCAAAGGGTCCCATTGGCATGTCTCTATAAGCATTTACTTGTGAACCATATCCCAAGGGAACAAATGACTCTCTCTTTAGTTCAAAACATTGATGCTAGAAAGTTCTCAAACCAACTCTACTCAAACATATCTCAAGCAAAAATACATGTGAGGCTACTTCCACACTCTAATAACACTATCTACCTCTACCCCTCTCTTAGAATCCTGAAGCTACAAAATTACATCTAGCTATCATCCAATTACATCCATGCTAGCCAATCTCATTCATAGAGGAGACATTTATAGGAGGGAGAGGTTCCATAAGAGATGGGAGGAAGAGCTCATCTCTTAGGGAGGTTGCACAAAAGGTGGAACAACTATCCCAAAGGAGAGAGGCAAGCTCATTTGACCCAACAACCATCCCTAGGACCTCCCATGAAGCAGTTTCATCTCGAAGCTTCGTCGATTTGTTAAAAAACTTGCCAAAATTAGATCTTCACTGGTGAAACACAGGACAGAGTGACGACTTCACTATGTCTAGTGAAAACTTGACCATCTTCATGGGTAATCCAAATCGTGACACACGACAACCCAAAAACTTACGTAAAAAGGGGTCTGATTCAGGGATAATGAACTGAGACATTCTTCCTGAGATTACAAGGAAGGTATTGACACATAATTGGCAACCTGACACATAATAGATGTCAGTAATATGGACCGGCAGTATCCGGGATTAGGGAATGCAGAGTCGGTGACAAGTTACTATGTAACAGATGCCCCCTAAAGCATGAAGGCCGAGAAAGTGGGAGGGGTGAAATGCTTTATGAATCCATAACCAAAACAGAACATCCTCGGGGAGAACCTGCAAATGCAAGTACAATTGATATCTCTGATACATGAGTACATAGTGAAAGGAAATACATGTTTATAAGGCATGGGCGTAGCCATCCAAGATAAACATAAATGGTCTATGGTATGGATGCAGCCATCCAATCATAAAGACCACAAAAAAGACTCAAGTATGGTTGTAGCCATCCAATCGAAAGAGTCATGTATGAATCAATCCGCACAACATGGACTTGTGTAATCTCAGCCCAGGGTCTTAAATCCCAACCTGACCATGGTACAATTTCTAATATGTGAATAGATGTGTTGATGTCGAGCATACTAGAAAATCACTTGATTACTAGCCAATGATGTAAACCATTAACAAGCACGAGAGAGACCACCGATAGTGTCAATGGTTCTCAAGGTATTTCTAGTACAATCCACAAAGTGTGAAGAATGATATGAAGTTGAACACTTGTGAAATAACTTGATTGGAGACCAATGATGCAAGCCTGTCGTTGAATGTGAAGAACTTTCCATTGAGGCATGCAAGCTCTAAGGTACTCGAAAAGAGTCTCTAGATCAACTTCCCAGATAATAAGCTGAAATCAACATGAAGCGATCGGTCGAAGGAGGGCCATAATGTTTCGCACATCATCGACATGAGAAAAAGGAACAATATGAATGTATATGAGATAGAGAACCTGAGGAAGGTGTGTAACGCTACAAACTGCAGAAGAATCAAGCTCTTGAACATATCGACGACACGACTCTGGAATTTGGCAGCATTTTGGTACCAAGGGATCAAAGGTCATGATGATGTAGCAAGGATTAGATGGAATGAGGCAAAATGAATAAACCAAAACCCAAAAGGCCAACAATAGAATGAAGATATCCCAACCTGACATGAAGCAGAAAGAGTGTGGATGTCCAAGAGTGGCAAGTTGTTGTAACAACCAACAAAATGTTTCCAATTTCCCCCCACCATTTCTACCGTGTACCCCAATTCTTTTCGAAACAAAAGCTTGAAGGGGATAACATATGCTTATAATATAAGTTTTTCCTTCAGACAAATCTGACCTAGTAAGTTTTAATGAGCCCTAGGAAGGAGAAGCTCAGTCTCGTCATGATGACAAGTCCAATGTTTTTAGGGTTTAACGAGTTCGACATAGGTAAAACTCAGAGTCTTTTTCATGTTTAGAGACTTTGAAAAAGACACGGAAAACAAAACTCCAAAGGTCCCTTTTCATAAATTTGTCCCTCGAATCCGAAATGGTAGAAAATAATATCCAAGGGAACCTATTGACCATGAGAGATCAACGTATACCTTTTCGTAAGTAATCTATCCCAGCCCGTAAAAGGGGTAAATTTATACTGGGTAGATGATGTTTCATAGCCTTTAACAAGTTCAAAGTGATAAGAGCTCGGTGATCTTCTCATGTTTCGAGAGTCAGAAAAGAGCTTAAAGGTGACTCCAAAAGGGACCTTTTCATGTTTTTACTGAGTTCGAAAAAGTATAAAATATAACTTGCAAGTTCATCACCAGAGTTCGCGGAAAACCTGTCGCTGCACAAAAACAATTGTAAGATCTGTTTTCGATATAAAAAGACATGAAATATTCAAAAATAGATAAAAAAACCGTAATTTACAAACCCTAATTTCACAAAATGCTTATAAAAAGAGTCATTAGGTAAAAATCAATTTACTTTTCATTGTTTTACCTTGGAGTGAAAATTTTAACCTTGCGCATTCAAAATTTCAAAGGTCGACTGGACGAAGATCAACACCTTGTCAACTAATTCGTCTCATCTAGGTAGGCACTACATGATTTCCTGCATATTTAGATAGCTTTTGATTCATTTTCGAGGGGTATTAGCCGCCATTTAGGAGGATTTAGGAGAAACATATTCGTGGCAGTCTTCATAGGTCGCCAGCTCGGGACTGCGACGACCTAAAATATTCAACGGGGATAAAATGGGGTCTTCATGACTGTACACTGAAAAATCATGAAGATCCTGAATTTTCTGAACGGTGGATTTTGGCTCAACGCACCTGTTAGGAAAATAGGCGTGATGAGCATCGATAGTTAAAATTTCCCAAAACCTAAGCAGTTTCACTGGATTTTAAGCAAAATGGAGCACTTATAATTGCCTATGTATGTATGCAGGATAAAACCATGGTGATTGAGTGGAATGAACGGGAGCACACCGATGATGAAGAATTAGCCATGTGGGAATAAAACTACCTGGACATGCTCCAGAATTGCAGGCTTCTGAAATTCTTAATGGTGCCCTGTCTGAGGGCACAACCAGACCTACTCCAATATCTGGTTGGAGCATGGGATCTGAATGAGGGTAAATTCAAGATCCGAGGGCAAGAGCTGGAGATTGACAAAGCAAACATTTATTTCCTGACAGGGTTTTCACGTAGGGAGGAAAGGCCCCTCATGATCGGGACTCGTATCGCTAGAGAAACCATGGATATGCTTATTGGAAGACTGTGTCTAGAGGTGGATAAATCAGATAAGGGTGGAAAAATCAAGATCGCAATAGTTAGGGACTTGTCTCTTCGAGTTCTCCTCTCTACCATCACTAGAGTAGCTAGCTCATAGGCACCACATGAGGCCACCAAAACGCAACTCCGGCTGGCAGCTGACTCTTTTGGATCCCACCATTTTTAACTGGGCTGAGACCATAACAGATAACTTAAAACAATAATTAACAGAGTGCTAGTAGGGGGATGTCAAACAATTTAGGTATGGGTCTATTCTCGTATCATTCATCCTCGAGAATCTTCTGATATTCCAGAGATAGGAAGCATTCGTGGCATGTCCAACCTCGCAAGAGCCATGGATGACTCGTTGGGTGATGCTGATGCCCGAGGAGGTAGGGATCAACATATGTCATGGAGACCTGAGTTTTTCCAATGGCTGGATCGCCAACTTGTTGTTGTCGAGGACTAGCCATATGCTGGGATAAACATCAAGGGTGATCTAGATTTAGTACTCCCCCCTAGGGAACACTGGGATAACAGAGGTAACAAATTCATTTGTTGATTTTTAAAAGATTTTGTAATTTTTATCATTTTTCACATATGTTATGATCCTTATGTTTCAATTTTGTAGAAGTTGGACCAGAAAGGCCTGCTAGTTTGTCTCCGATTTCACGGAGAGTTGAGCAGGAGTTCTCGATTCCCCCTCCCCCCTGGTAGAGATGTAGAGGACAAGATTGCTCGTGACCTAGAGGGGTTAACGGAGGGGATCCCTAACTACACAATATTCGAGGATGTCCCTCGACGGTACCAATGACACACAGCAAGGGTGTCAGGTAGGATTCACCAACTACTCAAACGTGTCATTTGAGCAGTCATGTGCTATAGAGAGCACCATGCAGATTAGACTCCTAGGTTTACTTTCTGCAATTTTGAGAGACATGTTGTCTTGTGATGTAACCCGAACTTATAGTTTTTGAGCACTGCGATGTGCAAAACTTGATATACATATATATACCTATGTTTTGCTATATGGACTTATTATGCCTTTAATGTTTATTTTTACAAATTTCACAAATATCTATCTAACACATGATTTGCCAACGCATCAGTTAATTTATTTATCTTCTAGGAATATTTCGATATGTAATATAATCAAAATTCCTTTCTAGTAAATGAACATGTAAATACAACCTTAAAATTTGAGGGTGTTGGAAATAATACTGAGAGGGGGGGGGGGGTGAATCAGTATAATCAAATCAATAAAACTTTTTCATTTCCATACATAAATACATATACGCTACTTCAATTAAGAGAACCCGCATGTATATGCAAATGTGTCTAATGCAACTAGCATATATCCAGAATACTTATGATTCAATTAATCCATTAAATGTTGATCTTTAGTTAGTGCATCAGAACTTCTTTAACCATATGTATAGTAAGTAGGTGCAGTAAAACAGAAACAGATCATCACACACAAGAAGCATACATGAACACCATGATATAAGGTGGAATCCCAGTGTGGGTGAAAACCACCTGCTAAAGTCGTCTCTATCTTCTTTTAATAAGAAACTTCTTTTACAATAGTTCTGTACTGGTGTAGTCTTAACCAATATGCAGGCTTCTACCTGCAGAAAGCTACAACCTTCTCTCATTCTCTAGACTCTCCTAGAAGGGAGCTACAACCCCCTTAGCTCTTGTACTAGCTGATCCACTTACTAGTACGTAGGTGTTGGCCTACTGAAATGCTCCAACCTTTACTCATTCTCTAGCTGCTACTAGAAGGGACCTACCACCCCCTTTGCTCTTGTACTAGCTGATGTACTAGTACGTAGGTGTCGACCTACAGAGGGCAACAACCTTCTCTTTCTTCCTCCAGGTACCACGTTTCATACATTTTCAGACTAGATACTCCTGAAGCACAACAATATAATCTGAAGGCCATGTTTCATCCAATTTTCATACTGGACCCATCAATATCATTGAAGCACAAAACAATCAATACTAGCATCATCAATTTCAGAATCACTGAAACACTGAAACCCTGTCAACAACATAGTCACCAGAACACAGAGCAGACTACAGAGCTCTGCAATAACAATCAAACCAAATTTAACTTCAAACATCATACTTCATTATGTATACGCTACTACAATGAATCAAACCCGCGTATAGATCTATACATATTCAATCATGACTTTGCAGTTGTTTCAGACATTAGCCATACCCAGATCATAACATGCGTACAATAAAACATGCATCAATAATTCAGATCTAGTCTATCCATGATCAAACCATATAAATATGATTCATTTCAAACCATTTGATCCCGATCTATCCTTAGATCTTGTTCTGCATCAACCGGTGAGATCCCTCCTTAGCTCAGATCAAGCAGTGCATCATAACCCATATCCTGCATACTAGATCTCATACTACATCAGATATTCAAGTCTTTTTCATACCTTTGCCTAATGATCTTCTTCTCCTTTTATAGTCTTAGGCCTTACTCAATACCATGGTCCAAAACCATAAAAAAACAATACCATGGACCCAATGCTTGGGATCAACACTTCTGACGAGATACCATGGCTCAAAGCCATAGGTTCAAATACCAAGGAATAAATACCACGGACCAAAAAATAAGTTCTCCCACATGTACGTGATTTTCCTTGCGTGAAAGTGCGTGAACTTTTCTCTACATGAAAGTGCGTGAATTT